>LR749536.1:3277183-3304641 GCA_902729485.2 Mus minutoides
TGTAGACCAGGCTGGCCTCGAACTCAGAAATCCGCCTGCCTCTGCCTCCCGAGTGCTAGGATTAAAGGCATGCGCCACCATGCCCGGCTTGTTTTGGCTCTTCGAGACAGGGTTTCTCTGTATAGCCCTGGCTGACCTGGAAATCACTTTGTAGACTAGGCTGGCCTCGAACTCAGAAATCCGCCTGCTTCTGCCTCCCGAGTGCTGGGATTAAAGGAGTGTGCCACCACACCGGGCTCTAAAATTTTTTTTTTTTTTTTTTTTTTTTTTTTGGTTTTTCGAGACAGGGTTTTTTGTATAGCCCTGGCTGTCCTGGAACTCACTTTTGTAGACCAGGCTGGCCTCGAACTCAGAAATCCACCTGCCTCTGCCTCCTGAGTGCTGGGATTAAAGGCGTGCACCACCATGCCCGGCCTTAAAATTTTTTTGAACAAAACACACAAACAAAAAGACCAAACTAGCCGGGCGTGGTGGCGGGAAGCAGAGGCAGGTGGATTTCTGAGTTCGAGGCCAGCCTGGTCTAAAAAGTGAGCCACCGCCGGGCGTGGTGGCACACGCCTTTAATCCCAGCACTCGGGAGGCAGAGGCAGGCGGATTTCTGAGTTCGAGGCCAGCCTGGTCTACAGAGTGAGCTCCAGGACAGCCAGGGCTATACAGCGAAACCCTGTCTCGAAAACAAACAAACAAACAAACAAACAAACAAAAGTGAGCCACCATGTGGTTGCTGGGATTTGAACTCAGGACCTTCAGAAGAGCAGTTGGTGCTCTTAACTGCTGAGCCATCTCTTCAGCACTCAAGATATTCTTGAAGGCCCTTCGGCAGTCAGACTGGACCACCGAGGGAATCCTGCAAGTCAAACTTTGCTGGGAAGCTGCCCAGTGCCCTTCAAAATGAAGCAGGCACTGTCTGTGGCTCTTGCTTTAGCTCTTGGATGGGAAGAGGGAGGGTGGAAGGCTTTTCCCTAATCAGGAGACCCTGGTCTCTGAAGAAAATAAAAACTCAGATTATAAAGCAGCGGCCAAGGCATTTTTTGAACTATGCTCTTAGGCTGGGCTACCCTACCCCCTCTCCCAATGCAGTAAAGTGCTATACCGACAGCTCACTTCCTTCCAACATTCTACAATGGCAGGCTTCTTCAAGGTCACTAAATGCCAGAAGTTTATTGGTTAATCTAGTTATCCTCAAAGTGTTAATCTTTGTTAATCTTCCTGACCCAGAAGATGATAGGTACTGGAGTTTTCTGGGTCAGAAGGGAACAGGTGTTGATTAGCCAAAAAAGCCATCAGCACCAATGGTCCTCCATCTTCATAGAAAGTGGGAAAAGGGGCTGGTGAGATGGCTCAGCAGGTAAGAGCACCCGACTGCTCTTCCGAAGGTAATAAGTTCAAATCCCAGCATCCACATGGTGGCTCACAACCATCCGTAACGAGATCTGGCGCCCTCTTCTGGAGTATCTGAAGACAGCTACAGTGTACTTACATATAATAAATAAAATAAATCTTAAAAAAAAAAAAGAAAGTGGGAAAGGAGATCTCTGGTGGCACACCCCTACACAGAAGCAAAAGCAATAAGGACATGGCTTCTTGCCCCAGAATTTATTTTTAGTGTGTGTTCAGGGCAGCTGAAGCCTGATACTGATAACTTCTTCCATCCTTCACCATATCCACTGAACAGGCTTTCTCACTTGAACCCAGAGTCCACCAACTGAGCTGGTCTCATTAGTTAACTTGCTCTGAGGACCCCAGACTCACCTCCTCACTACTGGGACTATAGGCTGACTGCAGTGTCTAACTCAGCCTTTATTTACCTGCTGGGGATCTGAACTCTGGACCTCAAGCTTTACCCACGGAACTATCTCCCAGCAGCCTAAAGTTAATTCACAAAGGAATGTTAATTACTGCTATAATGTTTTAGTCTCCAATATGAGCATTGTGCTACACGCCTGTAGGAATCTCAGCACTTAGGCGGTGAAGGCAGATCCTGTCTCAAAAAAATCTCTACTGCCCACTTTGGAATATTCCAATTTCTTAGTTGGGTGTAGTAGAACACGCCTGTAACCCCAGTACATGTGAGGCAGAGCCAAGAGGTTCTCTCCCAGATTCCAGAGCAGGTTCCAGGGTTTTCTCTGCTGCAGTTTTCTGTATTTACTCAAATCAGAGGCCAGGCTTTTTTTTTTGTTTGTTTGTTTGTTTTCGAGACAGGGTTTCTCTGTGTAGCCTTGGTTGTCCTGGAACTCACTTTGTAGACCAGGCTGGCCTCGAACTCAGAAATCCGCCTGCCTCTGCCTCCTGAGTGGAGTGCTGGGATTAAAGGCCTGCTTTCCTTTTCTTTTGAGACACTATGAAACAGCCTAGGCTAGCCTTGAATTCCTATCTCAGACTCCCAGGCTCTGGGATTATAGGTGTGCATGTGATACCACACCTGTTGTTTTTTTTTTTCCCCCTTGTTCCGGTCAACCCCACTCGCTCTGCTCGACCCCGCTCGCTCCGGCCAGCCCCACTTGCTCCCGGCCGCCCCCGTACGGCCCCCGCTTGTTCCAGCCAGCCCCGCTCGCTCCGATCGGCTCCGCTTGCTCCGGTTTGGCCCTGCTCGTTCCGGCCGTCCCCGTTCGGCCCCACTCGCTCTGGCCCTGCTAGCTCCGGCGTCCCCGCTTGCTCCAGCCGTCCCCCGTTCGGCTCTGCTCGCTCCTGACAGCCTGGCTTGCTCCGGTTGGTCTCTCCGGTCCAAGGATTCATTTCTTATTATTCTTCATAAGTACGCTGTAGCTGACTTCAGATGCACCAGAGGAGGGCATCAGATCTTGTTACGGGTGGTTGTAAACCACCATGTGGTTGCTGGGATTTGAACTTATCACCTTCGGAAGAGCAGTCGGGTGCTCTTACCTGCTGAGCCATCTCACCAGCCCCACCACACCTGGTTTTACCAAAGACACTGTGACTTTTGGATATTAGTATGTAGTATATCCAGCTAACCTTATTAAAAAACAACAACAAAAAAATTTTTTTAAAACATGGTTTCTCTGTATAGCCCTGGCTGTCCTGGAACTCACTCTGGAACCAGGCTGGCCTTGAACTCAGAAATCCGCCTGCCTCTAAGCTGGGCATGGAGGTGCACACCTTTAATCCCAGCGCTTAGGAGGCAGAGGCAGGGGAATTTCTGAGTTCGAGGCCAGCCTAGTCTACAAAGTGATTTCCAGGACAGCCAGGGCTATACAGAGAAACCCTGTCTTGAAAAGCCAAAAAAATCTTAGAAAAATCTCTGTAGCATATCCATGCCTATGCAGGCCAGGAAAGGATGCTGGATCTCCGGAAACAGACAATTGTGAGCATGTGATGATGTGCCTGCTGGGAATTGAACCCAGGTCTTATGCAAGAACAGCCAAGTGCTCTAAACTGCTGAGCCATCCCTCCAGACCCTAAAAAGACATTTTATTTTTTACACTTAAATGTGTATGTACATGTTTGTGATAGGGCAGAGTGTAGAGGTCAGGGCACAGCCTGCAGGAGTTAGTTTTCTCCTTCTCCCACAAGGATCTGAGGCTCTTTCTCAGCTGTCAGACAAATGCGTTCACCCACTGAACCATCTTGTCAGGGACATCATGTGTAAAGATCATCAAAAGTAGTGTGAACACCACATTACCCTAAGCCCACTGATTTTCTTTTTCTTTTTTGGTTTTTCGAGACAGGGTTTCTCTGTGTAGCCCTGGCTGTCCTGGAACTCACTTTGTAGACCAGGCTGGCCTCAAACTCAGAAATCCACCTGCCTCTGCCTCCTGAGTGGAGTGCTGGGATTAAAGGCGTGCGCCACCACGCCTGTGCCCACTGATTTTCAAGGATGGCCCTATCCTACTGGTTCTTGTGTCCAGTAAACATACTCACTAGTGGGGCTGGAGAGACAGCTCAGCACTTGTAGCTCTTGCAGAGCAGCTGGGGGTTGGTTTCCAACACCCACACCTCTCCTTTTAGGCAGTAGGCATGTGTATAATAAACACAGTACACACGAATACAAAACATCCACACATATAAAACGAAAAATCCTTAGTGACCAATTTTGTCAAGGCACTTCTGGGGGTCTTGTCCTTTGAGACTTCACTGTGTACCCAGTGGTAATAAGAGCAGGGGTCTTGTCCTTTGAGACTTCACTGTGTACCCAGTGGTAATAAGAGCAGCAGAGTGGAGTTCTGTGTGCCCTCCTTGTCCCCCACCCCCACCCCATGCTAGTTTCTCTTGTGATGGTTTGTATATGCTTGGCCCAGGGAGTGACACTATTAGGACACTTGTTAGAGTTGGTGTGTCATTGTGGGCGTGAACTTTAATACCTTTGTTCTAGCTGCCTGAAGTATTTTCCTAGTAGCCTTCAGATGGAGATGTAGAAACTCTCAGCTCTCCTGCACCATGCCTGCCTGGATGCTGCCATGTTCCCACATTGATGATAATGGACTGCATCTCTGAGCCTGTAAACCAGCCCCTACTAAATGCTGTCCTCGTCTGTTCACAGCAATAAGACCCTAGCTAAGACAGCTCTCATGCTTGACACTTCCAAACCCATTTCCAGTGTTTATCCCAAGTTTTTTTTTTTTTTGGTTTTTCGAGACAGGGTTTCTCCGTGTAGCCCTGGCTGTCCTGGAACTCACTTTGTAGACCAGGCTGGCCTCGAACTCAGAAATCCGCCTGCCTCTGCCTCCCAAGTGCTGGGATTAAAGGCGTGCGCCACCACGCCCGGCTTCCAAGTTTTGTTTTTAACTCTCAAGAGCCATAATGTCCTCTGTATTATGGTTCTGCATCTGCTCTGGAGGGACCCAGAGGTCTTTAATAGCAGGGCTTAGGGCATTCCTGCTTCGTTCCCAAGGTGCTTGTAGAGACTGGCTCAATCTTTTGCCAAGGAGGGAACTAGCACTTCCAAGCAGGGAGCACGTAGAGCTGCCTTCTCCCCATGAGAAAAAGATTCAAGAAAAGCAGTGCTAAGTCTGGCGGGGCCCTCAGAGCCCCTGAAGGAGCAGGAAGAACACTGTGAAAAAAGACTCCACAGGCTTTATAATCAGAAAATGAGTTTATTTTGAATAAATCACTCAACTTTGCGAGATGACATTACCTCAACTTTTCTTTGAAAAAAGACAAGGATCTGGTCAGTTCATGAAAACACCTTTCTCTACCCTTTGCAGGGCAAAAACACCAAGCTAAACCAAACCAAACCAAGCCAAAGCCTACCTCTGCCTGACCGTTCAGATGTTCTGATAATGTTAACAAGGACAACCACTGAGGGTGCAAAACAAAGGTGAGGCCACCAGCTGCAGGTTGGCAGAGCCTCCTGCACTGCCAATGGTCAGGGTCCCAGCTGAGGAGTGGAGGATGGCAGCTGTACCAAGGGGGGAGTTAGGCTGCAGAGCTGCAATGCTGGCCCTGCGTCACGGCAGTGCCACAGGCAGGACTGTGTGCTAACAGCAGCATAGCCACCCTGGGCCCCAGGCAGGGGCACTCCTGGGTCACAATCAGCTCCCATTGGTATCAGGGTTCATTCACCATACTCTAACCTATTACTCCCAATCCACCTCCCAATCTCACTTGTCAGGGATGACATGACAAGACAAAAAAACCTGAGGAGGTGGGAGAGGACGTGCAGCTTCATGTACCCCAGGAGTCATAGCTGTCACCTGGCTTCAAGAGTAACTCAATTTTACAGCTTTACATGGTACCTAGGAAATTGCTGACTGGAGGTGAAAATGTATGAATATCAAAGAATCTGCATCATAATATTCACAGATTTCTCTATAGGCTCTCCTAGGAGTTCAAGGAGGTCCTGTCAAGTATAGACAGCTCTGCCAGTCTCAGAGGGGAGGCACTGAACAAAGCCATGGAAACCCCAGAGATCACAGATCTAACTTTTCAAAGGCCCACAGGACCAGGTTCAAGATAGGAAGGACACCAGGCAAGTTGCCTGTTCCCTTGCACGTGACTGTGCAAGAACTGGTCCTTTCTTCTGGCCAGCCCCTTCTAGTACAGGAGCTGAGACCACAAACCAGGGATTCTCCTGGCCTTAGACTCCCAGACCATAGAGATGGGGACTTCTGACAGCTGCAACTAGGCAAAGAGAAACACACCCCACCCTGGAGCAGCTTCTGGCCACACTCTAGGTGAACAGAAAAATAACTTGTGCAAACCTAGCTCTTGAGCCACAAGGCCCATGCCCTTGGTCTAAGAGCCATGCTGAACTCTGACCTTGTGAACTCTGTTCATAAGAACACAAGACAGTGACCCAGGTCAGAGTACACCACTTGAATACTGGATCAAAAGCAACAACCAAGGAAAAAGAAACTCATCGGGAGAACAACTCCTTTCAAAGGTGGATTTCTTTTCTTTATGAAACAAAAGGAAGCACCATGCTGAACCAGTCTTCCAGTCCAGAGGTGCGTTAGCCCACCTCTGCTGCGGTGTTGGTCTGGGTGGCCTGACTTAGTGAAACCTCACATTCAAGACTAAAAGCAAGCCTGCAGTGTATGACCTTGCTTTGCTCTGTGCCCTGCAGTGTGCGACCTTGCTTTGCTCTGTGCCCTGGCTGTCCAGCTAAGGCCAGAGGTAAGTAACTGTGTGCTCCATCCTATTATGCAGGCCAACTCAGTTTCCTACTCTCTGCCACCCGTGTTCTTCCCCAGGACTCCAGCTCCAGTCAAACACGATGCTGGAAAGCAGAGGCCATCCCAGGGCCCCGGCAGTGCAGACACTGAGGCCCAGTGGCTGGGCAGTATCAAGTTACATTCTAAGTCAAATAGCTAAAGGGTGAAGCACTCCAATGCCAATTTATTTTGATCAGGCTCTGTGTTATCTATGGTTTGCCTCTTTTCTTTATAATCGTACAACCTTTGAAAATTACACAAGTTGTAATGATCTAATACTATTAATAGCCATTCAGAAAAAAAGTTCCCTCCCGCCCAACAACCATCCAGGGGAAATTTAAAGTCCTCATTAGAGGCCAGCTCAACACGGCCTCTACCCTGGTAGAAACAAAAATAAAAAAAATGAGGAGAAAACAAATTGACTAAGAGGTGTGTTGCCAGTGTCTTTCAGGAGTGGGGCCCTGGCTGTTGCCTGGGTGGTGAAAGGCAGAGCCTGCAGCATGCAGTCCGGTAACCGGGTGGCCTCACAGCTACATCCTCCTCACCCCGGCACATCCAAAGCCCAGTTTAGGTGTCGTGAAAATCCTTTAGCAGGGTTCTTCTCCGCTGCTCTGCTATGTGCATCTGGTTTTCTAAGTCCTGTACAAAGGGCACAACAGGTTTTATAAGTTCCAGTGCCAGGATCAGAGAGTAAGCAAGGCCACAGGCAGCGCATCAGACTAAACACCTGCCCTTCCCGCCCTTCCCTGCAGCACTGTAAGTCCCACCCCAATACAACACTGTTAAAGTGACATCCTTCCCTTACCTGAAGGAAGGCGGCAGGCACTTACCCCTCTGTCGTAGCTGTCTGCACGCTCAACTTTCCATGAAAGGTTTTCGATCTCAGCCTCTAGCTGAGCCTGCTGGTATTCAAACTGTATGGGCAGAGCAGGAGGGTCAAAAGGAGAGAGGGCTGTAGCTGGGCAGGGCCTGCAGATGGAGGGTACATGCAGCACCTCAGGCTCCAATTAGCAACGGACAAGCCTGACACTGTCCTCAGTATGCCTACTATTCTTTATGCCCAGAGCTGGAAAACAACACCCAGAAGACAGGCAAATGGCAAAGCAACATTGGCCACCCACCACCAAAGGAAGGTGAGAAGCTTAAAGCCACAGGAAAAGATGGTCCCAAAGCACTGGGACGCAGATGCTGCAGAAGTTAAAATGGTATTGTCAAACGGCATTTACTCCACACTCTCCTTGCCCAGTCATCTGGCCAACAAAGCCTTAAAATGGGGTACACATGTATCTCAGTTGGTGAAACGCCTACCTAGGATGTACGAAGCCTTGCGTTCAGTTCCCAGCACTATATATACTGGGTATCGTAGCACACTATGGTATGGCAATCCCAACACTAAGAAGTATCATAAGTCCAAAGTACTGTCCCCTCCTTGGTTATTAGCAAGTTTGAGGCCAGCCTGGGCTACATGAAACCCTACCTCCACAAATGACCAACCAAGCAAAAACAAAAACAAAAACAAAAACAAAAACACTCTTTGAAAAACCAAACATTTGGCCTATGTGGTGGTGTGAGCCTGTAATCCTAGCACTAGAGGCAGAGACAGATTTTAAATTCAAGAATGCCTGGGTTAATTTTTTTTTTAGACTCAGAAGAAATCAAATCGTTGGGGCTGGAGAGATGGCTCAGTGGTTAAGAGCACTGACTGCTCTTTCAGAGGTCCTGAGTTCAAATCTCAGCAACCACATGGTGGCTCACAACCATCCGTAATGAGATCTGATGCCCTTTTCTGGGGTGTCTGAAGACAGCTACAGTGTACTTACATATAATGAAAGAAAGGAAGGAAGGAAGGAAGGAAGGAAGGAAGGAAGGAAGGAAGGAAGAAAGAAAGAAAGAAAGAAAGAAAGAAAGAAAGAAAGAAAGAAAGAAAGAAAGAAGCGGGGGGCTGGTGAGATGGCTCAGCAGTTAAGAGCACTGACTGCTCTACCGAAGGTCCTGAGTTCAAATCCCAGAAACCACATGGTGGCTCACAATCATCTGTAATGAGATCCGACGCCCTCTTCTGGAGTGTCTGAAGTCAGCTACAGTGTACTTACATATAATAAATAAATAAATCTTAGAAAGAAAGAAAGAAAGAAAGAAAGAAAGAAAGAAAGAAAGAAAGAAAGGAAGAAAGAAAGAAAGAAAGAAAGAAGCCGAGCGTGGTGGCGCACGCCTTTAATCCCAGCACTTGGGAGGCAGAGGCAGGTGGATTTCTGAGTTCAAGGCCAGCCTGGTCTACAAAGTGAGTTCCAGGACAACCAGGGCTATACAGAGAAACCCTGTCTCGAAAAACAAAAACAAAACAAAACAAAACAAAAAAACCCCCAAAAAACCAAAAAACAAACAAACAAACAAACAAACAACAAAAAAAAACAAAAAAAGAAATCAAATTGTCTGAGTAACCAGACATCTAAGGAATAAAGTGCTACACAAAAAGACTTTCCTCAGTCTTACTTGTTTCAGTGAAAATGAAACAATTGTCATCTCAAGTGATGATACATTAAGGTAAGACATCTGGAGCATTTATGTAAAGAAGTAGTTAATCCCATAAAGGGTGAGAGCCATAATGATAAACCTGCCACAGTAAGATGTATGCAATGCATCTCTGTGCCCTGGGTTTGAGATAAGGATTTGCTGTAATCTAGGCTGGACAGAAACCTCAGTCCTTCCCGATCACTGGGGTTATGGTTAGTGCAACCATGCCATGCCTCTGTGTTTTCCCTGTACTGAGATGGAATCCAGGAGCTCGTGTATGCTAGGCAGGTGCTCTACCACAAAGTTTTACTTCCATAACATTAATTTCAAAGGCTAGAAAATGCATGACATAAATGCTATGTTTTCCAACATTTAAGGAATATATAAAAATTACTTTTATCATCAGCAGAATCAACCATATCTAAGAACTAAAGGAAAACCAGACAACTCTAATGTAAGGATGGGTTTGATATGGCCACTGGCTATCCAAGTGATCATAGACCTTTTGAGTCCATTGATTTTTTTTTTTTTTTTTTTTTTTTTTTTCCGAGACAGGGTTTCTCTGTATAGCCCTGGCTGTCCTGGAACTCACTTTGTAGACCAGGCTGGCCTCGAACTCAGAAATCCGCCTGCCTCTGCCTCCGCCTCCTGAGTGCTGGGATTAAAGGCGTGCGCCACCACGCCTGGCTGAGTCCATTGATCTTTAAATAACATTGTTTAAGGGATCAGGTGCATCTGGCTATTATAGCATCTGAGGTGTATTTTAGAGATGCCCAGAGCCAGCAATGGATTTTTGCAGTAGGAGAGTTTTCACTGTGTCCTCCCAATGACCAGGTCAGGACCATGTGCCTCTAAAGTTGCATGGAATAACAGAAAGGAGGCCTTGGCTTACCAGCTTCTTCCTGGGACCGGACTCCATGTAGTATGCATATGGATAGGTGTACTGCAGTGTATATCGACACTGTAATAGGAAAGATAAGTTTTATCTTTGATTCTACTTGACCCACATATTAGGTGGCTCTTACAATACATATCCAGCCATGCAAATGGTGACTCCAGACATGGGGACCTTAAAGCAACAAGGCCAAACTACAGAGATGATGGATGACAGGAAGACAGGGAAACTGGAAACAAGAATGGTCACAGAACCACCACCCTTCATATTGATTTATCACCACCAGTTGTCTCGGGACTTTTCTGTGGTCATTAAAATCTACATATCTCAATACTTATCAACGATATACCGTCTTTTCAGTTATCCATAAGTGGAACAAAGAAGAAAAACGCTTTAGTTTTCTCTGTTGGCAAAGACAGTAAAACTGCTCAGAAATCCCTTGGACATGTAGCAAAGGGCCAAGACTTCTGGTATCTTCAGCACAGGGAAATGTGGCCCCATAGACATGCATGCAAAGCTATACAGGGCACCGAATTCCCCCTCCTTTCATAATGGCCCCCACCCTAATGTTTCCAGCCAACAGGGACCAGAGATGGAAGAGTGAGCCGGTGACTACCTTGGCTAAGAGCTTGGCAGCATTCTGTAGGTACTGCCAGTCAATCCAAGTCCCCAGGTTATTCATAACCCTCTCCTGAATCTTCTCGTGAATCCGCTGGTATGTTTGTGCCTCCAGCTGCAAGCTTTTGTTGTGATTTTCCCACTACAAAGCAGAGGAAGAAGGAAAAAAGTAGAGTCCCAGGAAGCTACAGAGGTCAACACAGAAGTTGATGACAAACACTGGCTGGTAGCCATGCCCACAGATTGCTCTAGCTTCTTCTTCTTCTTTTTTTTGAGACAGGGTTTCTCTGTAAAGCCTTGGCTGTCCTGGAACTCACTCTGTAGACCAGGCTGGCCTTGAACGCAGAAATCTGCCGCCTGTCTCTGCCTCCCAAGTGCTGGGACTAAAGGCGTGCGCCACCACTGCCTGGCTTACTCTATCTTCTTATGGAAGAGACAGACCATGATCCATCACTCAAATAAGGGAATACCCCATCATCCTGCACAACTGAGAAACCACACTTGTAGGAGGCACTACCCTGCCTGTGCAGGAGCTCATCACTGACTCCCACACGTGCACACAGCATCCCCGTGCTCTGAAAGCTCTGGTGTGAGATAAGACACCTACCCTCTCAAAGTAGAACAAGTACTTCTTGAGGGCCTCCCTGGCCTGTGCTTGCTGGCTCTGGTTGACAATGTCAGGATTCTCCTTGTACCGACTACATTCATAGTACTCACTACCATGCGTCTTCCAGTCTCCTAGACACATCCAGCAGAAGTCTGCACAGAAAGGAGGGTGAAGTCATTTATCTTCATAAGGCAACCACACACTCCTCCAACACCCAGGCAGGACAGTTGGGTGAAGAGAGCCCCGAACACCACAAACTCTCTACGCTGCCTCTCTGCAGAGGGAGGCACAGCTCACGCTTGTCACAGTTCACTGACCCCTCGTTTGTTAGGAGAGCCAATGGCCTATGAATTCCAACAGCACACAGGTTGTATGCCTTACTGTTCTGTACAAGGTCACCCGCCAGGTCTGTCAATAGCACTGCGGGAAACAAAAATGTGCCCAAAAGAGTCTCATCTGGTCATCTAGAACACAGGCTGCCTAAAACAAATTTCTTCCTTTTTTGTTGTGTGTGCACCTGTGCTCATGTACATTCCCTTTGAGGACAGAGGTCAATTCTGAAGGTTGTTCCTCGGGTGATTAGTTGTCCCCACCCCATCCCTGCCACTTTGAGATAAGCTCTAGGCTAGGCTGGCCAGCAGGAAGTCCCAGGAACCCACCTGTCCCTGCCTCTCCAACACTGAACACTGAGATTACAAATATGTGCCACCTATATATAACTATCTTTATTACCGGGGTAACAAATGGGTCATGTCACAATTGTGAAATTGAGAAACTGTGGGAGACTCTCTGAACATATCTTCAATTTGTAGGAATTTGATCTGGCAGGAAGAAAAAGAAACTACCAATTTGTAGCTCCGTAAACTGGTCCCAATGGATGAAAGATAAAAACACTTTTCAAAGTTATATACAGCCTTCTAAATGGCGACTTACAGATATCTCAGATAATCCCCTTGATATCTATCTGTTTTGGGAAAAATAAAGAATACACTAAACCTCGCCGGGCGTGGTGGTGCACACCTTTAATCCCAGCACTCGGGAGGCAGAGGCAGGCGGATTTCTGAGTTCGAGGCCAGCCTGGTCTACAGAGTGAGTTCCAGGACAGCCGGGGCTATACAGAGAAACCCTGTCTCGAAAAACCAAAAAAAAAAAAAAAAAAAAGAATACACTAAACCTTGAACTGAGTGTGTTGGCACATGTCTGTAATCCACTGACTTGGGAGACACAGATGGGAGGACGGCTGCAAGCACGAGGTCACCCAGCCTACATAGCATACCCTGCCCATACAGAAGATAGGGAAAGAAGTCTTGCTGGATGACTGAGGATTAGGAGGTCACACCAAACTTACATGTCACCAAGACAGCAGTAGGATTATAAAAGAATATTCCCACCCCTCAAATCAAAAGTTGCTCTTAAGCTAGTTACAGTGATCTTAAGTGACGGAGGTTCCCTTTTGATTCGCTGCTTTGTTATAAAATAACTCACAAAGAAGTAATGGAAACAAAGCACAAGAAACAGACCATGCCCCAGGACCAGAGACCAGGCTGGACTCACCGTGCTTACACTTGGAGCATTGCTGTCAGAGAGAAACACAAGAGAACACATTAGCAAGAGTACTTTGACCAAGAACTCCATCCTTGCATGCAAGCTCGACACCATCATCTCCTGCTCACCATGTGATTGCAGCCTCCATTCTTCTCGATGCAGATGTTGCACTTGGGACACTGAGGAGACAGAAGGTGCCATTAGGCTTACACATCATCGGCTCGGTTCTAAGAAACATTACCACAACTCCAAGCACCCATTGCTAGCTCATTGCAAGCACGTCTGGGGAAGAGTGTCTCACTTAAATGTGGCAGGTCACTGAGGCTGGAACAGCAATACAAGGAAATGAGGTCAGCGTGCTGGGATCTGAAATAATTCCACTGTCAGCTGAGGTTCACTAAATCCTTCACCATCTGTCCTTGCTAAGACGCCACTCAGGGTAAGCCCAGGCTGAGGCAGCAGCAGAAAGTGGGCCTGCTGGGAGAAACTGAGTCCTGCTCAGCTTGCTCAGACTCTGGAAACAACCTCAAAACTCTTCTCACATGTAAAAGGACAGCAAGCCTAGAGAGAGGCAGAGCCTCCCCTCGGGGTGAAGCAGTCCATGTGTGATGCTGACTGAGTCAGTGAGTGCTACACAGGAACAGTGGGGTTAAGCTTTAACAACACGACACAGAGACGGCTGTGCTTGTATAGTACAGTACTGCTATTCATAAGCTACGCCAATCACCAGTCCACTCCCAGGGCTGTTAGCTTAGTAAGTGTCAACAACATTGGTTTCTTTGTTTCTTTTCTCCTAGTTAGCTCTCCTGCAGGTCAAACTTTTCTAAGTACTTTGGAATTTTATTAAAACAAATGCATCTGGAGCTGAAGAGATGGCTCTGCAGTTAATAGCACTTGTTGCTCTTGCAGGGGACCAGAGTTCAATTCCTAGCACCACACGGTGGCCCAAGAATCATCCATTAATTCTAGTTCCAAAATATTCAAAAGGAAAAAAAGTGGTGGACATACATTAATTCAGGTAGAACATTCATACATATCAAGTAGAAATTTTTATTGTTATTATTATTATTGTTGTTGTTGTTTTTGAGATAGGATTTTTTTTTTTTTTTCTGAGACAGCGTTTCTCTGTGTAGACCAGGCTGGCCTCGAACTCAGAAATCCGCCTGCCTCTGCCTCCCAAGTGCTGGGATTAAAGGTGTGCGCCACCACACCCGGCAATTTTTTTTTTAAAGATTTATTTTATGTATATTAGTACATTGTAGCTGTCTTCAGACATGCCAGAAGAGGGCATCAAATCCTATTACAGGATGGTTGTGAGCCACCATGTGGTTGCTGGGAATTGAACTCAGGATCTCTGGAAGAGCAGTCAGTGCTCTTAACCACTGAGCCATCCATCTCTTCAGCCCAAGACAGGATTTCTCTATGTAGCTCTGGCTCTTTACGTAGGCAGACCAGGCTGGCCTCAAACTTACAGAGATCCACTTCTCTCTCTCTCTGCCTTTCGAGTGAGCACCCATGACCAGTTCTAAAAATTAAGAAAAAAAAATGTATCCAAGGATAAAAATTGATAAAACTATAGCACTAAGTATGGCAGTGTTCAGTCTCTAGTCAGAGCCCTAGGCTATATGCTCTTTTCTCAGATGGCTAATCTACAGGGAGAAGCCTGAGCTGCATTACTCAGGAAAGGTCCAGTCAGTACAGGTAACATATAGTCCTTACGTCTTTAGTGTGAGCACTAATGTAGTTAGCCGTTTCGGAGTCGTCTGCACACTTGGTGAGCCACTTCCGGATTGTGGCGCAGTCTGTGGGGGCGTGATACATCTGTCGACACTTGAAACTTAAAATTGGAAAAGAAACACATTCAAATAGTCATCAGGTCAGGGCTTCCTTTTAAACTTTTCTCGTTTGAATTAACAAATTCTGAATTAGAGATTAGGCAAAATCACTTCTTGAGGTCTTCGGGACTTTACTCACCCAGGATTATAATGAAACACTATGAATGCTTCCTGATCTTGAGGCTCTCAACGGGCTCCCAGAAGTTACCTTCTCCTTAAACCCCTTGGCCGGTAGGTGCTAACCCTCTGAGAGGAGTCAGACAAAGCCCAGGCTCCTTTCCCTCCTTTCACTCCTTTTATTCCTTTTACTCCTTTTACTCCTTTTATTCCTCCTTCTGAGCTGCTGGGGATTAAGCTCAAGGCCTTGAATTTTCCTACGAAACTACAATCCCTGCCCTAAGGCCATTCATTGCTCTGTCCCCCTTTCATCTTGTGACCTTTCTGCTTTATTGCATTACTAGCATGAGCCCATATGCCCTATGTGGGTGAGGGGCTTTAATCCAGGGCTTTATGTGTTATACAAACACTCTACCAACTGAGCTACAACTTCAGCCATGAGCTCAGCTCCTTGAAAGGCAAGTGAGTTAAGAGTACCTTCATTCAGGTTTAAGGCAGGACTAAGACTTGGGGAGCTTCTGTGGACCTTCTGGCTAGATGTGCACGTCTGTGGACCTTCTGGCTAGATGTGCACGTCTGTGGACCTTCTGGCTAGATGTGCACGTAAGGATGCACAAATACTAGCATGTGTAAAACCTGAGGGTGTATTATATGTAAAGAACTGAAGCTTAAACTGATGGGCTGTAGTGCACACCTTTAATCAAAGCACTTGAGAAGCAGAGGCAGTTGGATCTCTGTGAGTTCTAGACTAGCCAAGTCTACAGAGTGAGGACAGTCAGCACTACACAGAGAAACCCTGTCCCAACTACCCACACTCCTCCCCCCAAAAGGAACTGAAGCTTAAAAAAACAAAAGACAAAGCAAAGCTAGGACTCTGGTTTCAATTTCCTTTTGTACAAGTCAACAGTAAAGGTCCCCAAGGTAACAACTGTTCAGTTCTCAACTTTTATTTTATTTTTTTTTTGGTTTTTCAAGACAGGGTTTCTCTGTATAGCCCTGGCTGTTCTGGAACTCACTTTGTAGACCAGGCTGACCTCGAACTCAGAAATCCGCCTGCCTCTGCCTCCCGAGTGCTGGGATTAAAGGCGTGTGCCACCACGCCCGGCTCAATTCTCAACTTTTGGTGGGACAGAGTCCACTCACTGTCCTGAACGGCAGAAGACCCCCCCACCCCCATTTACTGTGAAGTTTCTATGAAGCCAGAACATCAATCTTCCAGGGAGATACAATTAGGACAAACCTGGATCTAAATTATGGCTCTGCTATTTACTGGTAGGTATTAACCTTGTACCTTGATTTCTTGACATAGAACACTAAGATGGTGACAGCAAATCTCAAAGCTGTGACGATGCAGGGGAATGGCTGGACAGAGGCTTGTCACTTAGAACTTACTGAATGAGGAGAATCTCAGATGTAGAATTCACCCATGAATCGGTTTTATACAAGTCAGCCAGTGCCACTGGGGTGGTACATGAAGTCAATCCTAGCATTATTACCAGCTAATGGGGGGCAGATTTTTTTGAGTTTGATGGGTCTACAAAGTAAGTTCCAGGTTGGTTAGCCAAAGTTACATAGCAAGATCTTGTCTCAAAACTAAACAATATAAGACAAACAATGACCTGGGTTCAACTTTTAGCATCATATAAACTGGCCATGATGATGCTACTCTGGATTCACAGCACTGTGGAGGCACAAGGAAGAACATCAGATGTTCAAGGTCATTCTTGGCTATGCTCTGAATCTAGGCCAGCCTGAGCTAAATGAGATCTTGCCAAAAAATATAAAAAAAATAATAAACTTAAAATTTAAAAGTTAGCTAAAAAAAGTTCAGATAGAGAAAGATGAAAAGTGTTTAAGTCACTGTGAAGGGTCAAGAAGGTAGACAGGGTCTGGGTCACGAGTACAGCATAAACCTAACATATCTGTCAGGAATCTGTCACTTCCTTGCCTTCAGAGTCTGTTCCTGTATTAAAAATACCTTGAAGAACATAAAATGCTGGGGCAGACCTGGCCACCTAGAGCTATACTCTTCTAGACACATGCTCCAACTCTCCCAGCCCTGTCCTCACACACAGCCACATGCTCTCTGGAGGAAGGTGGGCCATGAGCCCAGGACTGCTCAGCATTCACTCTTACCAGAAGACCTCGTTGCACCGATTGCACTGCACTCGGCGGGCTCTAGGCTCCTGTACCCGAATAACCATGGGGCAGTCTGCACCAGGGCACAGCTGGAGCTGGTAATGGCTCTGTAAACACACCGAAGGGAAAGAAGAGATCTTCTAACTGCTGTGTCTCAGATTGCTCAAGTGCCTCTGCATTTCCAACTGATGACTTATATCAAAGGACTAAACAAATTTCAGATAGATGTTGTGAAGAACAGTTATTAACTAATTACTACAGAGAATCTTTCTTTAGCTTAAAACAAGGAGTCATTAACTCAAAGTTATTTTATAAGAAGGTATAGAAGAGTACCTGTAGGCTGGGAACAGGCATGTCTGCCTATAGCTCCAGATACTTAGCTATTTGGAAAACTAAGGCAGGAGGACTGCTTGAGCCCAGGCAGTTTAATCAAGGGGATCTGGGTCAACCCAGGGAGAACATGTCTCAGAAAAAAAAATGTTTTGATGTGGGCTCAGTTACCCGTGCATCTAACAGCTTGAGCACTCAAAGACCCTCAATAATCCACAGGAACAAATTATGCAAAGAAAAAAGCCTGCATATGTGCAAGACAACAACCAATCCAATAAGCTTTTAAACTAAGTCATAACAGACAAAGTTGAAAATTATGCTGTACAGAATCTGCAAAACTGGACAGACAACCTAAAAGGAATATAGAACAGAATATAGAACTGACCATGCTGGTATCCTGAAAAAGTTTTCAAATTGTTAAAACCCAAACAAAACAGTCCTTCTTTGCGCTGAATTGTACTGAAAAAACAAATGGAATAGCAACTCTTGAGCTCTGTCTGACCTGTGCTCACCCCCTCAAATAAGATGGCCTGCTCAGCTTGCCTAGTCGTCTGTGGGAGGTCAGGTGGCAGGAACGACTGGCCATAATCTGGCAGTGCAAATCAAGAAGCAGGTAAACTAAGGAGCAAGTGGTCTCATAACAGGGAAGCAACAGATCTGGGATTTAGACAGTATTTTTTTCTGAGCACAAGGTCTTTATCACAGTTTTTTAAAGTATGCGTCTACTATGAGGAATGAGTAGGTATGTGTTGATGCATGCAGGTGCCTAGAAAAGAAGAAGGTGTTAAGATACCCTGTGACTGGAGTTATGAATGGGACATAACTAACACGGTCCTCTTCAAGACTCTAAAGTAATGAGCCTTTCTCCAGCTCCTCAGCTGTGACTATACTGTATAAGGTAGTCTCAGGAAGGCAGGGCAAAAGAACAAAACTGTTCATACCTCCACATAGTCCCTAAAGAGGTAGCGCCTGTATTTATCTCTCAATTCTTCATTGGGAAGCAAAGGAAATACAAAGTCCTCTGGTGTTCGAAGTGGACAATCCTGAGCCATACATGAGATTCCTGTTGAACAAAGATAATGTGATGGATGACTATACTGTAGAAGACACAATACAATATACTTATCCACTACGTTCAACCAACAAATTCTAATTTCATATAGGAAATCTCTGTTCAAAATAGTTATCAAAGCTGGGTATGGTGGCACCTTTAATCCCAGAGGCATGTTAATCTGTGAGTTCGAGGTCAGCCTGGTCTACAAAGTGAGCATGGCTGTCCCACAAAGAAACAGTGCCTTGAAAAACCACAAAACAAGACAAAAGAACAAGAACTTATTCAAAAAGAGAAATTAACATGTTTTCATAATAATGTAAAGAAGATATTGGGTCCAATTACCCAAATATCATTCATTATAAGCACCACTAAATAAAATTATAATGTTAGATGTAGTGGCTCATGCCTTTAATTCCAGCATTGGGGAAGCAGAGGCAGAGTTTGAGGGCAACCTGGTTTACATAATAAGATCCAGGTCAGCTAAGGCTCATGGAGACTTGTCTCAAACAACAACAACAACAACAACAACAACAACAACAACAACAACAACAACAACAACATTATTATAGACTTAGTGACTAATAATTTTATACTATGTACATGTAATTTTTTTTCCCCTCGCTCCGGTCAACCCTGCTTGCTCCGGTCAGCCCGTTTGGCCCCACTCGCTCCGGCCGGCCCCACTTGCTCAGTCCGTGCTCTCTCCGGTCCAAGGATTCATTTTATTATTATTCATAAGTACACTATAGCTGACTTCAGACTCACCAGAGGAGGGCGTCAGATCTCATTATGGGTGGTTGTAAGCCACCATGTGGTTGCTGGGATTTGAACTCATCACCTTCGGAAGAGCAGTCGGGTGCTCTTACCCGCTGAGCCATCTCACCAGCCCTGCATATGTAATTATTACAAACACATTGATATTTTAGTGTTTTCTTTTTTTGGAGTGAAGGCAAAGAACACTATTTCATATAGTCCAAGGTAGCCTTAAACTTGCCATGTAGCTGAAGCAGGCCTTGAACTCCTGATGCTTCTGCTTCTACCTCCCAAATGTTGGGATCACAGTGTGCTACTATGACTAGGATAATATCCTGAGATTCTGCAGACAGCAATGAACATGGTTATTATTATTGTCAGGGGACAACAAACACTCCTTTTTTTTTTAATTTTTTTTTAATTTTTTTTAATTTTTGAGACAGGGTTTCTCTATATAGCCGTGGCTGTCCTGGAACTCACTTTGTAGACCAGGCTGGCCCTGAACTCAGAAATCTGCCTGCCTCTGCCTCCCGAGTGCTGGGATTAAAGGCGTGCGCCACCACGCCCAGCCCAAACACTCCTGCACCTGACAATCAAACCTGATGTAGGTTACACTTCTCAAAAGCAGTAGATAGAGTCAAGACATGGTAGGCAGCTCAAAGGACAGCTTCCTCAGCATCCCACCCCTCCCCCTACCACCTCCTTACAGACAGGGTTTCTCTCTATGAAGTCTTGGCTGCCCTGGAATTGACACTGTAGACCAGGCTGGTCTCTAATTCAGAGATCAGCCTGTCTCTGCCTCATGAATATTGGGAATTAAAGGTGTGCACCACCAATGCCTAAGGACAGTTCTCTTAAAAATGACACAAGATGGGGCTGGTGAGATGGCTCAGTGGGTAAGAGCACCCAACTGCTCTTCCGAAGGTGATAAGTTCAAATCCCAGCAACCACATGGTGGCTCACAACCATCCGGAACGAGATCTGGCTCCCTCTTCTGGAGTGTCTGAGGACAGCTACAGTGTACTTACATATAATAAAATAAAATAAATCCTTAAAAAAAATATTTAAAAAAAAAAATGACACAAGATACTTTGTACCCACACCAATATTTCTAAAACCTTTTATTTTCTCATTTTACTGGAGACTACTGAAAACTGTTTCACTATTTAGACTAACTATAAAAATCTGTTAATCTTAGAAGAAATATTTACTTAAGTATATGAAAATACAGACTGAAAGACAAATATTTTGAGGCTGGAGAGATGGCTTAGCAGTTAAAAGCACTTGTTGCTCTAACAGAGGACCTGGGTTCCAGTCCCAGAACCCACATGATGATCACCATCACCCATCACTTTGGTCCCAAGGATCGCATGCCCTCCTCTGACCTCTGCAGACACTAAGTACACACATGGTACACAGAGCTACACGCAGGCAAAATACTTAATACATTATATACATAAAATCAAGTAAATAAATACGTTTTTCAGAAGACATTTTGTTAAGAGTCATTTAATTTCAGCGCAGACTCACCTACACCGACACCATCTTTGACAAGCACTGAGCAATGCTGCTCCCAACAGCTTCGGCAAAACTGATGTTGGCAGGCCAGAGAGAGTAGGTTTTCCTTCCGCACAAATTGCATACACACTGCACAGTGGTGAGGGGGATGGGCTGTGGGGACCTAGAAGGAGAGGGGGAGAGGGAGAACAAACGCCATATAAAGTTCTGAAAGGCTGAACTGTAAAGGTTCTCACAGTCCACACTCCAGTTTGTCAACAGCAGTGGTTTTCCCATATAAACATGCCCAAATCACAAAACAGATTAGCTTCTAGGGTTTTGCTTTTGTAAAAGACCTGGGTTAGGTTCCCAGCACCCACATAGCAGCCAGCACCCATCTGTAATCACAGCTCCAGGGGATCCAATACTCTCTGCTGGCCTCCATACACACTAGGCATGCATGTAGTACACATGCAAACTTGTAGGCAAAACACTTATGACTTTAACCCCAGCACTCAGGAAGCAAAGGCAGGCAGATCTGAGTTTCAGGCAAAGCCTTGTCTATATAATAACAAGACCTTGTTAAATAAAAAGAGAAAAATTGGGGGTGGGGGAGAATTAGGAGCAAAATAAGGATCTTGGGTATTCTATACAGCACCAAGCAAAGCTGGTGCTGACACCATGAGTCACAGAGAAAGCCATGGACACTCAAAGATAATTCACTCTAGCAGAGACACTCACATGTTTGGATGGATTAGGTTGAACTCTAGCCTCAACAAGCAGCTGAGCAGAATTAGACCTGTACCTAGAAAACAAAAGGCAGAAACAGAATCACATCTGAAGACATATTGAACTCTCAGTAACAGAACAGGCCACCAGGTGCTGTGCTGTGGTTACAGCAAAGTGTCTTCTACTTTGTCAGCATAATGGTACATGTCTATAATCCTGGCACTCAGCAAATCTGAGGCCAACCTATTCTACATAGTATATTTCAGGTTATCTCTGATGGTTTCTTTTTTTTTTTTTTTTTTTTTTTCCATGACAGGGTTTCTCTGTATAGTCCTGGCTGTCCTGAAACTCACTTTGTAGATCAGGCTGGCCTCAAACTCAGAAATCTGCCTGCCTCTGCCTCCTGAGTGCTGGGATTAAAGGCGTGCGCCAACATTCCCGGCTTCTGATGGTTTCTTTATTGAACCAAATTTCATTTTATCTCAATACATTCTTTTCTTTGGGGGATGGGCAGGGGCAAGAGGTTGAAGACAGGGTTTTACTTTATAGCCTTGGCTGTCCTAGAACTTTCACAGCTGTCTCTACCTTTTTCTTTTCTTTTCTTTTCTTTTCTTTTTTTCTTTCTTTCTAAGATTTATTTACTGTTACATGTAAGTTCACTGTAGCTGTCTTCAGACACACCAGAAGAAGGCATCAGATGTCATTATGGATGGTTGTGAGCCATGATGTGGTTGCTGGAATTTGAACTCAGGACCTTTGGAAGAGCAGTCAGTGCCCTTAACCACTGAGCCATCTCACTAGCCCTGTCTCTTCCTTTCAAGTATTGAGATTGAAGGGGTGTGCCACGAAGCTCAGTTCTTCTGTTTGGTTTTTACTATTTATCTTATGTGTATGAAATTTTGGGTTTTTGTTTGTTTGTTTGTTGTTGGGTTTTTTTTGTTTGTTTTTTTGTTTTTCGAGACAGGGTTTCTCTGTGTAGCCCTGGCTGTCCTGGAACTCACTCTGTAGACCAGGCTGCCCTCGAACTCAGAAATCCGCCTGCCTCTGCCTCCCAAGTGCTGGGATTAAAGGTGTGCGCGACCACCGCCTGGCGTGTATGAAATTTTTGCTTGCACGTATGTATATGCACAATCTGCACGCCTGGTGCCAAGCAGGCCAGAAGGGGACACCGGAGGGGCCTCTGAAACTAGAGTTATATATAGTCAGTAGTAGCTGCCATGTGGTGCTCGGAATGGACTCTGGGTCCTCAGCAACAGCCGTAAGAACCTTAACCATTGACCCACCAGCCCTCCAAACTGTTCTCTGAGAGAGAAAAGATAAATAGCTGGTGAGAGAATATAAAATGCAATCACATTAAATGGAAAGCCTAAGAATGGGAACAGCATAATTTTGTTTATAAAGTTGTAAAATCATACAAATAGAAGATACATAATTTTTTTTCTCCCCGAGACAGCGTTTCTCTGTGTAGCCCTGGCTGTCCTGGAACTCACTCTGTAAACCAGGCTGGCCTCGAACTCAGAAATCCGCCTGCCTCTGCCTCCCAAGTGCTGGGATTAAAGGCGTGCGCCACCACCGCCCAGCTAAGATACATAATTTTTAAAAAAGATTTATTTTATGTATGTGAGTATACTGTTGATCTTTCAGACACCAGAAAATCTCATTACAGATGGTTTTGAGCCACTGTGTGGTTGCTGGGAATTGAACTCAGGACCTACCTTTGGGAGAGCAGTCAGTGCTCTTAACCACTGGGCCATCCCTCCAGCTCTCCAGAAGATACATAATTTAAGAATAAAATAAGAGTATAAAAAGTATGGGATAAGAAAAGAGCTCAGTTAGCAGAGTATTTGCTTCATGCACAAGGTCTGATGCCCTGCACTACATGAACCTTGGTGGCACATGCATGTACTTTCAGTAGTCAAAAGAAAGAGATAGGAGGACCTACCGTGCCCAATTTGAAGCTATTCTTGGCTTCTGTCATTCTTTTTTTTTTTTTTTTTTTGGTTTTATCGAGACAGGGTTTCTCTGTATAGCCTTGGCTGTCCTGGAGCTCACTCTGTAGACCAGGCTGGCCTCGAACTCAGAAATCCACCTGCCTCTGCCTCTGCCTCCCGAGGCTTCTGTCATTCTTAATTGTCAAAAACTTGAGGAAGCCACTGCTACTGACATGTAGTAGGTAAAGCCCAGAGGAGCTGCCAGATTTCCTATAGTTTACATAGTAGCATCACATCCCCAAAGAATTATCCACTCCAGCCAAGTCTCATGGCATAGATCTGTATTCCCAGGTACTTCAGGCATAGCAGCAGGCAGATCACAAGTTAAAGGCCAGCCTGGGCTACAGAGAGACTTAGGGCACGTAGACAACTTAGCAAAATTGGATTCAAAATAAAGGGTAAATTGGGGCTAGGGATACAGCTTGGCGGGGGAGCACTTGCTTAGTCTACCACAAGTGTTATAGGCATGCACCATCACAGCCAACCATTTCCCAACTTTCTGGGGGGTAGGAGTTACAGGGAATGGTCTATTATACACAGACAGAGAAGATTTAATATAAATCTACTGCCAAACAACAGAGGTTTAAAAAAGAACAAGTATGAAGACACCTGTATAGTAACAAAATACTATTCCAGTATTAAAACTGAAATAGAAGAGTATGCTGAACAGATGAGAATATGCTCAAAGAAAAGGATATAAAATATGTTCAAGTGTTTTAGCAACTGTGTGTGCATTAAGAACACATGCCGCAAAGCCAGGAACAATCACAGTGGGTTGGGCAGACCCTGAAGGATGCTCTGGACTCATCTTTCCATTCAACATCTTGCCTATGTCTAGGATACATGCTGCCTAGTTTTCAGGTTAATTTTTTTTATGTTAATTTAACAAAAGCCAGAAGTTACCTGAGAGGGGGAACCTTGATTGAGAAAATGCTTCCCTAAGATCAGGTTATAGGCCTGGTGTGGTAATATAATTTTTTTGATCCCAGGGCTTAGAGGTAGAGACAGGAACATCTCCTTGAGTTCAAGGCCAGCCTGGTCTATACAGCGAATTCAATGACAGCCAGAGCTATATAAAGGTTGTCTGGGGAAAAAAAAAGAATCTTGGAGGCTGGAGAGATGACTTCTCTTCCAGAGGTCCTGAGTTCAATTCCCAGCAACCACACAGATATAATGGGATCTGATGCCATATAAAATACATCTTAAAAACAAAACAAAAAAGAAAGAACAAAAAAAGAAAAAAAAAATGAAAAGAAAGAACAAAACAAAAAACCCAAATGACTAGGCTGTAGGCCAAGCCTGGAGGGTACTTTCTTAAGCAGTGATTGATGGGGGTGCAGGGCAGTCCATTGTGGGTGGTGACACCCCTGTGCTACAAGAATCCAGGCTGAGTAAAATCACAGTGGATGGGCAGAAGGATGCTAAGGGCAATTTCATCTCTTTCCCCCTGAATAGCTTACCTGTCCAGAATCTCTGAGACTTGCCAGTGGAAATTAACTAATATAAGTTTTGCAACTGAATGAGATACCTGTAAGAAACAACAACAAAAACCAACAAATTTTAACAGTAGTCCCTTAGTGTTTTATCATTTGAGAAATGAATACATTTAGCACTCTGCTAGGTTCACATTCTTTTCTTTAGTTATATGTTTTTGTCTTTAAGTTAAATTCCTTCTATTATAGTTACTTTATACATCTCTTGTTCATCTTTGTTTTCATTAATGTTTTCTTTTCAAGACAGGGTTTCTCTGTATAGCCCTGGCTGTCCTGGCACTCTTTGTAGAGCAGGCTGGCCTTGAACTCAGAAATCCGCCTGACTCTGCCTCCCGAGTGCTAGGATTAAAGGTATGCACCACCACGCCCGGCTCATTAATGTTTTCTACTAAACATTACAAACTCTCACTGGAAACTAAAGTAAAACCATCCTTTCTATAGTACTTAAAAATGTGATATCCAACATAAGCAAGAGAGCTTCCCACTGGTTTCCCAAATGTGACAATGTTCTTGAATGCTGCTCTACAAGGTCACACCCACAGACAGAGTGCTTCTAGTGAGGGCTTGCAGCACATCTCCTGCATCTGATTTATATTCTGTGAAAAACAAAGTGAGTTTAAGGTCAGATGTGGTAGCAAATAATTTTAATCTCAACAGACAAACCTCTTCTGAGTTCAAGACCGAGTCTAAAAAGTAAGTTTCAGGCCAGCCAGGGGTACAGTGAGACCCTGAGCCATCTGTATGCATAAAGCCAAATGCCTTTAATTTCAGGAGATAGGGGCAGGTAGTGTCAGACAGCCAGATACAGTGAGACCCTATCTCAAATAAGTAACAATTAAAGCCAGTTTGTTGTTTTTCAAAACAGAGTTTCTCTAGACTTGGTTGTCCTGAAACTTGCTCTGTAGACCAGGTTGGCCTCAAACTCAGAGACTGCTTGCATCTGCCTCCTGAAGGCTGAGATTAAAGGATCTTCCACCACACTTATCTGCAGAGGCAGGTGGATTTCTGAGTTCGAAGCTAGCCTGGTCTACAGAGTGAGTTCCAGGACAGCCAGGGGTACACAGAGAAACCCTGTCTTAAAAAACAAAAAAACAAAAACAAAAAGACTGGGGCTGGTGAGATGGCTCAGCGGGTAAGAGCACCCGATTGCTCTTCCGAAGGTGATAAGTTCAAATCCCAGCATCCACATGGTGGCTCACAACCATCCTTAACGAGATCTGGCGCCCTCTTCTAGAGTGTCTGAAGACAGCTACAGTGTACTTACATATAATAAAAAACAAAACAAAAACAAAACAAAAACAACAAAAAGACTTCCAGCTCCTCCCCCAGTGTCATGTCTGCCTGGATGCCACAATGTTTACCACCATGCTTCTCAAAATTATGAAAATGAAACCTCTGAAATTGTAAGCCAGCCCCATTAAATGTTTTCCTTAATTATAGTTTCCTTTGTCATGGTGTCTCTTCACATCAAAAGAAACTCTAAGAACATGAAAATCAGCCTCAGTTAAACAGGTGAGTTTTCACATGAATCAACTAGAGTTCATACTACCGCTGTTTAATACTCCAAACCTTTTAAGAGTCACTTCTCCCAGGAGCTGGAAAGACACTCAAACTGTCAGAGCACTTGTTCTGGGTTCTATTCCTACCACCTACATGGTGGCATACAAGCACCTGTAATCCTAGTTCCAGGGGATTTTTGACACTCTTTTGACCTCTTAGGGGAACAGGCACACACATCATGCATATACATACACACAGGTAAAACCAGGCACACACACACACACACACACTCAAAAAAAAAATCTTTACAAAAAGAAAATACACTTAGTACATGTACAGCTCCCAAGAGCCAGTAGGACATGCACACTCAATCTTCAGCTGAGCCCTGAGGAGCTCTTGCCAGGTGTAGCTCCATACAGTTTGTATGCCTTGCAGCCAGTAGGCAGACAATGATGGGTCTGTGCACGCTGGGCAAACCTGCTCTACATATTCTAGGACAGCCGGGGCCACATAATGAGACCATGTCTTTAAAAAAAAAAGTAAAGAAAATGAGAAAAACACAGACACACCCATGTGCATCCATACCTTACATTAACTAAGTAGCCATGTCTAGCCTGAACTCCTGACCCTCCAGCATATACTTCCCGAGTCCTGGGTTACAGGCTATATGCCACCCTACTCAGCATTAAAATTACATTTGTGTGTTTTTTTTTTTTGTTTGTTTTTTTTTTTTTTTTTGAGGGAAGTTCATACTATGTAGCCCTGGCTGGCCTCGAACCTGGGTTAAGGCTGGCTCTACCTGCCTCTGCTAGGATAAAAGGCCTATGCTATGGTGTCCTGCTTTTGCTGTTGTGGTATTGTCTTGTTGAGAGTGGTCAGGAACTCAAAGCTTTGGCTTGCCTCTGCCTCCCAAGTGTTGCTTTGCTGCTCTGATATAAAGCCTCATGCAGTCCAGGCTGGTCTAATTCCCAGCAGCTGGGGTTGAGCTGAGGAACTCTGGTTCTCCAGCTTTTACCTCCTAAGCATGCTCCACCACACCTGATTCCTATCAACCCTAAACTAGGAATTTATTTAGCACTTACTATGTATCCAATAGCCGTGTAGGAATGAGAGGAAACGTCACTTACTATTGAATAACAATTATCCTTAAACTAAAACAGAGAAATCAAAATGTCATCCAAGCCGGGCGTGGAGGCTCACACCTTTAATCCCAGCACCCGGGAGGCAGAG
>LR749536.1:3304741-3320225 GCA_902729485.2 Mus minutoides
AGAGAGAGAGAGAGAGAGAGAGAGAGAGAGAAATGGAGATGGAGATCAGAAAAGAAGAAACATTCTATGTATTCCCACATAAAATAATGAAGCAGAAAATACTTAGGGAATCTAAAACAGTACTAGAAATACCTAGTGATGCAGAGAAACTAGAGCTGTTATAGAATGCAAAGCAGAACAGCCACAGGGACAGTTTGGCCTGAGCCCACCTGCCTGCCCGCCCTCCCTTCCATCTTTTCTCCCTCACTCTCTACCCTGACCCCTGCTGCCCTCACTCAAAGACACAGTTTCTGTGTAGTCCTGACACTTGCTTTGTAGACCAGGCTGGCCTTGAACTCAAGAGATTCACCTGCTTCTGCCTTCAAAGTGCTGAGGCTAAAGGTGTGGGCCACCACACCTGGCTAGTTTGGTAATTTCTTAAAATGTTAAACATATTTACCATATAGCCCAGCAATCCTGCCCCTAAGCATCTACATGTACATAAGAAAACAATGAAAGCAATGTCCACATTAAATCCAGGGCATGGATAATTAACAGCAACATAGTTTATAACATCCACAATTCAGAAACAGCCTGTCCATAGAACAGACACAAACAAAATGTATATCTATACTATGAAAATAATTATTTGGAAGTAAAGAGAACCCATTAATTGCATATAATCCAGATGAACCTTAAAAGCATCACAAGCTGGGCTGGAGAGATGGCTCAATGGTTAAGAGCACTGATTGCTCTTCCAGAGGTTCTGAGTTCAATTCCCAGCAACCACATTGGTGGCTCTCAAACATCTGTAGTAAGGATCTGACACGCTCTTCTGGTGTGTCTGAAGATAGCTACAGTGTATTTATAGACATAAAATAAATATTTTTTAAAAAATCATGAGAAAGAATCAGGCAATAAAAGGCTGTTGTATGATTCAGTATGTATAACATATCTAAAAGGCAAAATTGTTAGAGAATAGTAGTTGCTTGGGGCTAGATGTGGGG
Organism: Mus minutoides; assembly: GCA_902729485.2. Classification (NCBI taxonomy): domain Eukaryota; kingdom Metazoa; phylum Chordata; class Mammalia; order Rodentia; family Muridae; genus Mus; species Mus minutoides. The sequence continues at coordinate 3,305,728 of LR749536.1, forward strand.
ACTGATTGCAGACACAGGGTGATGGATGTTTTAAAGCTGGGTTTGTGGCAAGGTATGGTGGTACATGCCTTGACCCCAGAACTGGGGCAGAGGCAGGCAGATTTTTGTGAGTTCAAGGCTAGTCTGGTCTACATAGTAAAACCTGATCTCAAGAAACAAAAATAATAGCGGGCATGGTGGCGCACGCCTTTAATCCCAGCACTCGGGAGGCAGGGGCAGGTGGATTTCTGAGTTCGAGGCCAGCCAGGTCTACAGAATGAGTTCCAGGACAGCCAGGGCTATACAAAGAAACCCTGTCTCAAAAAACAAAACAAAACAAACAACAAAACAAAACAAACAACAACAACAAAAAGAAACAAAAATAAGCTGGGTGGGGTGGCACATGCCTTTAATCTCAGCACTCAGGAAGGCAGGAACAAGTGGATCTCTGCGCGCACGCACACAGGCGGTAGGTGGTAGTGGTGACTAAGTTAAATCAAAATGTATAATGAAACATTTTAAACCTGTATGAACTTATTCCTATATATAAGTTTCTAGAAAGCAAAGTTAAACTTGCTACCACACATCTGTAGTCCCAAGTGGTACTCAAGAGGCTAACTGAAGCAGGAGAATTTCTTTGAATTTGAGGCTAGTTTGAACTACTACTTACATGAGCACCAAGCTAGCCAGGGCTTCATATAAAGTCTATATTAAAAAAAAAAGTTTCAATGAAGTTAACCATTGTAGCACATACCTACAATGCCAGCAGGTGGAAGGATCAGAAGAATTCAAAGTCATTGCTATATAGCAAGTACAAGGCCAGCCTGTGCTCCATGAAAATGTTTCAAAAATAAAAATCAGGTTAAAACCTGATTGGGCCCATGAGATAGGTATAAAAGTGACTCATTACTATGTAAGCTTCCACAGCTGGGGTCAACCCCTGGGAACCAGGGTAGAAGGACAGAGCTGACTCTTCCAAGCTTTCCTCCAATCTCCACAGGTCACACACATTGTACACAACGATAATCATGTTAAAAGAGTGTTCAGGCAAAGATGAGACATGTGTAAACCCCTTAAAGAAGTTAGAAGACAGACTCTAGATGGCAACTTCTGGAACTATAGAAGCCACTCAAACTCCTAACCATACCGGACAAGAGGAGCTCATCGGGGGGTTGACATCCCCAGAGCAGCAGCCTACAGAACCATAGCCACTCGACATCCACACAGCAGCAGCCTACAGAACCATAGCCACTCGACATCCACACAGCAGCAGCCTACAGAACCAAAGTCACTTGCTTCCTTGTTCCTTTTCAGAGATGGGATTTCTCTGTGTAGCCCCTACTGTCTTAGAACTCAAGATGCAGACAAGGATGGCCTCCCCTCTGCTCCCCAGTGCTGGGATGAAAGGTGGGTGCCACTGCGGCCCAGCTGGTTGTTTAAATTTTAAAAAATGGAAAAATAAAATAAAATTTACATTGGTGATAAATTAAAAAAAATAATTTAATGTCTGGCTGTGACTACCGACTCTTTAAGGATGGCATTGAGTCTATGCAGGAAGATGGCTAGTCACACTGAATAAGCAGTAGAAATCTACTGTGCGTTACTGGATGTTTAGATGACCACAACGATGATTAAGATATGTGGAGCTGCAGGTGGCAATATGCATTGCAGAACATGAAATCAGAGGCACTGTCACACATATAGGGAGGGACACAAGGAGAGGTTAGACCTTCCTCCAAAGACAGTGACTAGTTATCAGTCCTCCTCAGACACAGCTAGCAAAGTGGATTCACCAATAAAATAGGTCTGCTGTTTTAGGAGGACACTGCCAGCATTCTCATGACACAAGGTCTCATCAAAGCAGAGCAGACTGCTTTAAATGTGATCCCTTCTGAATAATGCTGAAGTATTCAAGTCTCCTTTGCCTTTTTCTTGGATTTGTATATTCATGCTCTGATTTTTGTTATAACGTCCACTATTCCAAAGAATTATGGCATGCATCCTCCCTTGGCTTACTCAGTAACAGCTAAGCAGAATTACCATTACAAACACATTTTACTTCTCCACAGTATTAAAAAAGGAACTTGCATTTTATACCTTAACAAGAAAAGTAAATTTATGTACTTTATCACTTTATTTCACTTTATTTTTTGAGACAAAATCTACATAGACCAGGCTGGCCTTGGACCCAGATGATCCTGCCCTGCCTCCTGAGCGCTGGAATTGTTACTTGCCACCAAGCCCATCCTGGCTTTGATTTATTTATTTATCGAGACAGATATTGGTATTAGAGGCATGTGCTGCCACATCTGGCATGAATTTTTACTTTAAATAATCAGAATTTAAACTTTCCCTTAAGATTTTATTGTTTCTTCTTCATCTCCGTCTTCTGATCTATTTATTTATTTATTTGTTTAGTTATTTATTTAATGTATATGAGTACACTGTTGCTCTCTTCAGACACACCAGAGGAGGACATCAGCCCCCATTACAGATGGTTCTGAGCTACCATGTGGTTGCTGGGAATTGAACTCAGGACCGCTGGTAAAGAGGTCGGTGCTCTTGACCTCTGAGCCATCTCTCCAGCCCAAAATTTTGTTTAAAGCACTGATTTCTATTTTTCTAAAAGTTTATCTGGGCATGGTAGTGCAAGCCTCCAATCACCACACTAGAGAGGCAGAAGCAGGAAAATCTCTGTGTGTTGGAGACCAACCTGGTCTACATAGTGAGTTCTAACTGCAGTTCCCTTATTGGGGGTGATGATGTGACATGGTACCTGTGTGGAGGTCAGAGGACAACCTGTGAAGTTGACTGTTATCCACCCATCTTTTTCTTTTTTTTTTAAAGACAGGTCTCACTTATATAGCCTTCCTTGGCTATCCTGGAATTCACTATGTAGACCAGGTTGGCTTCTTACAGACTTTCCTGCCTCTGCCTTCCATGTGCTGGGTGGGATTAAAGGTGTGCGCCACCATGCTCTGCTAAACTTTTAGGTCAGTTCCAGGGATCAAATCTGGGTCATGGCCAGGCTTACGCAGCACAGTGTCTTTACCCAGTGGGCAATCCTGCCGGTGCTCTTTTCTTTCTAATTGTATTTTATGGTGTTCTGGTCCCGGATGCATTGTTTTCATGTGTCTGCACAGACTGTATGACTGATGGCCAAGGAGGCCAGAAGAAGGCATCCCACCTCCTAGAATTGGAGTTACAGAGGGTTGGTTTGAGCTGCCATGTGGGAACTGGGAACTGAATCCAGGATCAAGAAGGGCTTCCAGGTCTCTTAACAACTGAGTTAACTCTCCTGCCCCTGTTTGCTTTTGTCACAGGGTCTTGTTATGTCATTCTACACTGAGATACACTGAGACTAGTGTAGACCGGCTGGCTTTGAATGTAAACTGATTCTTCTGCCTCTACTTCATGAGTGCTGGAATGTAGGTGTGTGCCACCATCCTAGCTGTAATTTTAACAGTTTTAAACAAAGGCTAACTGATTATATATTATAAATTCTAGAAGGTCATGTAATTTTCATTAGCTCTACGACAATTTACCTGACCAAGTCTAAGAAGTTCCACTAAATGTTTTGCTATCAACTTGCCATATCCTCAAAGTCACTCGATGTCCACAAGGAATGTCTTTCAGGTTTTGCTTAGTGGCCTGTCTGTGATTTATCATATTTGTGCCTAAACCACACTCAGTGTGAACACACACACATACCAAAATCAGGCCATTTGACTTGGAGCTAGGAAAAAACTGTGACTGCAAAGGCAGGGAAGGGGAAGCAAGCCAACACTGGCACTTCCCTGGAGAGTGACAAGCAGGCAGCTGAGCAGTGATTAGTGGGTAAAGTGCTTGGCAAGCAAGTATGATGACCAGAGTTTGGATCCCTAGCACCCTTTAAGTGTGGAAAAGGCTTGGCAGCTTGCCTGTACTCCCAGCATGCTCAAGAGGCCCAGACATGGGATCCCTAGGGCACACTGATTAACAAACTCTGGATTCAAAGACCCTAACTCCATATAAGGTAGAGAGTCATTGGGAAGAATTCTGGGACCTCTAGTCTCCACAGTAATGCGCTCTCTCTCTCTCTCTCTCTCTCTCTCTCACACACACACACAACCCATGTCTGCCTGTACACACTGTAAACATGCAGGCATACGAACACACCATAAACAAGAAAAAAGGGGGTGGGGTAGGCATACCCTCAATTTTCATAGTGGCTTGAAGAGCATTTCATAGAATAAAAATAGGGTTAGAGCAGAAATCAAGTACAGTCCATCTTTCTGCCTTTCTCCCCCTTTTCCCTGAGCCCCCAATACCTATAACAAGATGGACCAGATGTTGAGAACCTTTCCTTCCAACTTGAAGGACACTCCTTGATGTCATTTACCCTACATAATATTCTGCACTGCCTATAGGCCTCAATCCAATACAGCATCTCCAGATCTTTATTTCAAAAAACATTTACTTTACACGTGTCAAAATGACTGTTTCTGATCATCAGTACTTCCCAAAGGTGACAGACAAACATCTAACAACGTCCTTTATAGTCTGTGTTTGTAAGGAAACTGAAAAGTTCTCTCTCTACCACAGACTTTCACACATGTTCAGCAATTACCACTTGGTGACACTGTCACAGAGAGACCTACAGAAGTAGACAGCAGTATAGGAGTCAAGTTTTCCTTTCTGGTTTTAAAGAATTAGTGACTATGCCACTCAAAAGCAAGGGTGCTGGACGAAGAGCAGAGACCACAGGGAAATTCAGGATCTAGATATGTATTGTTAAGATTTCCCCACTGAGGGCTGGTGAGACGGCTCAGCGGGTTAGAGCTCTTCCGAAGGTGATGAGTTCAAATCCCAGCAACCACATGGTGGCTTACAACCACCCCTAACAATATCTGACGCCCTCCTCTGGTGCGTCTGAAGTCAGCTACAGCGTACTTATGAAGAATAACAAGAAATGAATCCTTGGACCGGAGAGACCAACCGGAGCAAGCCAGGCTGTCTGGAGTGAGCGGAGCCGAACTGGGACGGCTGGAGCAAGCGGGGACGCCGGAGCTAGCAGGGCCAGAGCGAGTGGGGCCGAAAGGGGACGGCCGGAACGAGTGGGGCCAAACCGGAGCAAGCGGAGCCGATCGGAGCGAGCGGGGCTGGCTGGAACAAGCGGGGGCCGTACGGGGGCGGCCGGGAGCAAGTGGGGCTGGCTGGAGCGAGCGTGGTCGAGCAGAACGAGCAGGGTTGACCGGAACAAGGGAAAAAAAATTTCCTCACTGAGACTTAATGACATCTATACAAATACTTTAGTTGCTATTATCAATCAGCAAGTGGTTCCAAACAAGGCTAACAGCACAAAAGCCTATAGCCTCACCACTTCATAAGCTGTTCTAGAACAGGAGTTTTCAACCTTCCTAATGCTGAGATCGTTTACTACAGTTCTGCATGCTATGGTGCTCCCTAACCATAAAATTATTTTCATTGCTACTTCACAACTGTAATTTTGCTACAGTTATGAATCATAATGAAAATTATTTTTGGAGGTAGAGGTTTGCTAAACCTTTCACGACCCACAAGTTAAGAACTGCTGTTCTAGAGACACATTCCCTCATAAGCTAAGAATTTTAGAGATAATCAAAATGAAGTCAAACAGCCAGCTAAGGATGGAAACTATCTTGGTAACTATAGTGGTTTGAATAAGAATGACTCCCCCACCCCATAATCTCAGAGTTGACTACTCTGTCCCCAGGAAGTAGAACAATTTGAAAAGATTAGGAGGTGTGGCCTTGTTGGAGAAAGTGTGTCTCTGAGGGTGGGCCGTGAGTTTTCAAATAGCCCATTCCAAGCAGTCTCTCTTCCAATGAAGATACAACTCTCAGCTAATTCTCCAGCCCTGTGTCTGCCTGTGTGCCAACATGTTTCCTGCCATGATGAAAACCTTCTAAACTTCTGAACCTCTAAGTCCCAGTTAAATGTTTTCTTTTATAAGAGGTGTCACGATCACGAGGTCTCTTCAAAGCAACAGAACAGTAACCGAGACAGTAACATTTGAATGATAGATAAGGCAGATTCAACAGCAATTTGGTTCTGGGCATACAAACAACCCTGTGACCCACTCTCCTATTCTAGTCTTCAATTTTATTCACTGTGTCCTTTTACCACTAGGTTCTTTGTGTGTGGGGTTGGGGACTCAATACAGGGTTTCTCTGTGTAGCCCTGGCTGTCCTAGAACTCACTCTGTAGACCAGGCCGGTCTCGAACTCACAGAGAACTGCCTCCCGAGTGCTGGCACCACTAGGTTCTCAAAAAGAGAATACATTAGTAAAATTATTTTTCAACCACAAGTTCCAAGTTCCAAGTTCACCTCAAGGCTGTTAGTAAATAACACCACAAATTCCTGAGTTCCCACCAAATTGCAACCTCCTCACAAATTCAAGCAAGCCATTATTAAAATTTTAATTACTTGAGTAAACATTTGCATCTCTTGCCTACAGAGAACTAAAAATACCACAGAAGATAAATCTTGCTTCTTATGGAAACGCAAAGCACAAACGTCATTTAGGACCTCTCTTGTTAAGAGCCAAGAGTGTATCTTTGGAACAAATTCCTAAAGGAATTTCCGGAAATTACAAAGTATTACTTGACATCCTAGAACACTTTGATAGGATGTTTAGTGTTCAAAGCATTAATGTATAGAACACACTAGTTGTATGCAGGAATCAAGGCACACAGAGTAATGTCTACTCCAGATAACACTTCAAGAAAATCCATGACCATGATCATCTGCTTCTTCCTATAGTTACCTACAGTTGTTCAAACTGTCTATCCTCAAAAACAAGTAGTTAACAAAACTTGCAATTAAAAAACTTCCCCCAGAAAAGATAAAGCCAGCAGCCCACCATAACTGTCACAGCCCTTCCCACACTTACCAGTGCCATAGGGAGGATGCAGCCGATGGCAGTGAGCATCCACGGCCTGAAAAAATACAGGTGGTAGTTTCAATTTTTATTTAGAATTCTTACTTGCCAACTGCCTGAAATCTTTTAAGGCTACACCAGTAGGTCTCCATGCCTCATCCAGTTAAACCACTTTGTGGTCCAATCATATTTGTTAACAAAATAATAGTCACTCACTAAACAGACCAGATGAAGAAAAGGTGCGGCAGCTTCCGGCCCGGTTAGAAAAGGAAAACTAAAAAGATCAAGATGAATGATGTGGCTTTCGTGGGGGGAAAAAAGTAGGGAGATGAGGAAATACAGGGTAAGAGAAGAAGCAAGGCTACTGCAGAGATGGAGGAACTGGGTGGAATCAGCAAAGTGGTGACAGTCAGTGGTGATAGAGGTGTCGCACTGACTGAGGGTGAGCCAGGACTTGAGTTCCCCTATACTTCACACCTACACAGTCTCAGCCTCTGAAAGGTCAGCTCTTAGGCTGGTAACTGCTCCTATTCACTTTTCTTTACAAAGCTAGAGAGAGGGGGAACCTTTAATTATTTGGAGCATCCACATAAAACATGCTTTTAAAATCTGGAAAAAAAAAAAATCTGGAAACACACACAAATTTGAAGATTGCTAACTGGTCTAACCTAACTCATTCCTGACAACTGTGGTCTTTGTTCATTAAAAACAAAAACCCAACCAATCTACAAAACCCCAAAGATTTCACTCAAAAAAGATCTATGAAAAATATAAGGAAAAACAAAGTTACTGTTCTTTTTTTTTTTTTTTAAAGATTTATTTTATTTTATTATATGTAAGTACACTGTAGCTGTCCTCAGACACTCCAGAAGAGGGAGCCAGATCTCGTTACAGATGGTTGTGAGCCACCATGTGGTTGCTGGGATTTGAACTCATCACCTTCGGAAGAGCAGTCGGGTGCTCTTACCCGCTGAGCCATCTCACCAGCCCAAAGTTACTATTCTTTTACAATGAGATGTTTGTTTGTTTGTTTAGACAGGGTCTCATGTAGCCCAGGCTGGCCTCTTGCTCTATAGCCAAGAATGACCTTTGCACTCCTGATCCTGCTGCCTCTGGCTCCCAAGTGATGAGATTACAGGCGTGTATCGCCATTCCTAGCTTCTGTGATCCTGGGGATCAAACTGAGGTGTGTGTGCGTGCGGGCAAGCACTCTACTAACTGAAGGTGTTTTTAAAAATTATGAACAATCCATAACATTTACAAAAGTAAGGAAAATAATGAAACTTAATCATTACTCGATTCTAACATCAACTTGTGACCAGCTGTGTTTCCAGATGTATTTTAAGGGGCATTCAACGGAAGAGTTCCCGGGCAGCACTTAGTGCCAAAGGCACACTGCAGCTCCTACTGTTGGAAAAGATTTCTGACAACTGGCATACACAATAGCTGCCATTTCAGCAAATGAAGGTCATGTCCAGTAAAAAGAATTGTAGATGTGTCAGACCACAGTAGGACTAAAAACGTGAGCCTGTTCTTATAACCACAACCCATTTTATCTAGAAATGATTTCAATGTTTATTAGCCTCTATCAACAAGGTAGCATACCTAATACTAACCAGACACACCATTCCTTTGGTACCTTCTCCAGAGAGAGCATAACCCAAAAGTTATTCTAATGAGAGTCACAAATTCCAACAACCTGTACTGAGGACAGACTGCCTTAGCAGTCCCCTTTGCTAGGCTCAAATCACAGAACCTTTTTCTGTTACAGTTAACTTCATAAACAGGAAGAAACCGACTGGAAGCTCTTTAAATAATGCCCCCCTTTCCACCATGCATTAGCACCCACAGCAAGAGCCAGCACTGGCCACATGCTATTACCACCCACCAGTGTGTGGTTAACTCTCCAGTAACTGTAAACTCAAGAGCTGACTGAATGCAAGGTGGCCCCAGGGCCTTCCTAGTACTGGTTTTATGTCAACTTGACATAAAAACTAGAGTTATCTGAAAGTAGGGAATCTTAACCAAGAAAATGGCTCCATAAGATCTAGTTGTAAGGGCTGGTGAGATGGCTCAGCGGGTAAGAGCACCCGACTGCTCTTCCGAAGGTGATAAGTTCAAATCCCAGCATCCGCATGGTGGCTCACAACCATCCGTAACGAGATCTGGCTCCCTCTTCTGGAGTGTCTGAAGACAGCTACAGTGTACTTACATATAATAAATAAAATAAATCTTTAAAAAAAATTCTGTTTAAAAAAAAAAAAAAGATCTAGCTGTAAGGCATTTTCTTAATGACTGACTGATAAGGAAAGGCCTAGCCCATTGTGGGTGGGGACACCCCTGGCTGGTGGACCCGAGTTCCATAAGAAAACAGGTTGAGCAAGCCATGGAGAGCAAACCAGTAAGCAGCACCCCTCCATGGCCTCTGTATCAGCTCTGGCATCCAGGCTCCTGCCCTGTTTCAGTTCCTGCCCTGGCTTCTTTTGATGGTGAATAAAGCTATAAGCATAAACTAAATAAACTACTAAACTAAAAGCTATAAGCATAAACTAAATAAGCCCTTTCCTCTTCTACTTGCTTATTGGTCATGGTGTTCATCACAGCAATAGTAATCCTATCTAAGAGAGATGGAGAACTGAGAACCTCAGAGTTTTGGAATGGCAAAAGTCAATGAGGACAATAAGTCACAATGGTTGGAGTCAAGAAAAGCCACTTTAAATTTTCAATAGAGTAGGTAGAATTATTTGCAATGGATTTACCACTGCAGCAGAAATATGGAAAAGAATGTGATCAAAATATATAGTGTATAAAAATTTTTTGAATACAATGTGAAGCAAAAATAGGAAGACTTAGTTAAGCCTTCTTCCTCACCATTCTTTAAGGGGGGGAGTAAAGCAAAATCCTCTAAATTGTGTTAAGGTAGAACCCAAACTACTTCCATCCCCTTCTCTTCTCTAGCACCTGTTTAAACGTTGAAACAACTGCAAGAGGCTAAAAATGTAGCTCAGTTGCTAGAGTGCTTGTTTAGTGTGCTAGAAACCTTGGGTTCCATTTTCAGGAATGTAACACCAGGTTTGGAAGGTAGCACACAGGCCTGTAATCCTAGCTCTCAGGAATAGAGGCAGAAGGATAAGAAATCCACCGATACCCTTGGTTGCATGAGTTTGAGTGTAGCCTGCAAACAAAAGCCACAAAAGTCATTCAGGAAGTGTGTATGGAAAACCTCGTACTTAGGCAGTCACTACCAACCTGAGTCTGCCCCCTTTTATTACGTTTTTTCCCTTTCAAATGCTGGTCACAACCTAAGGAGGCTACTTTGAGCTTCCTTATTCTGCCTCTAAAGCCTCTGAACTTTGCCATGTGGCTCATCCTGAGATGCCTTAACTCAAGTAGCATGGATTTCCTGCTTTCTCTACCAGGTATCTATCACAAGAACTGTCTCTAGACCACACACTAATATTCTTCTCTTCTGAAACCTTTTGAGCCAGGCCCCGATAGTTCAACTACTCTGAACACCAGTCTTCCATGCTCCTACTAGAATGACCCATTAATCCCAGCTTACATTTTCTAATAGATTTCCTAGTCCAAAGCCCTAAAGTGTTCCATGTTTATCTAGGCAAAATATGGTCAGGCCTATAACAGCAGTACCCCTGGCACCAACTTCTGTCTTAGAGTTTTATTGCTGTGAAGAGACATCATGATCATGACAACTCTTATAAAGGATTTAATTGGGGCTGGCTTACAGTTAAAGAGATATACTTCATTGTCAGCATGACGGGAAGCATGCTAGCAGGCAGGCAGAGATGGTGCTGCAGGAGTCATTATCTGTATCTGAAGGCAGCAAGAAGAAATGAGTGAGCCACTCAGGAGCCTGGCTTGAGTTTCTGAAACCTCAAATGAGCTTCTCCTCATCCTTGTGACACTTCTCAAAAATAGCGAGATCTACTCCAACATGTTCTAACCCTTTCAAATAATGCAGCAACTCCCTATTAGCCCATGGGAGCCATTTTCACTCTGTCCCCCCCCCCCCCCCATAAATTGTTTCATAAGATTCCTTTGCCATATCTTGTTTGCCAAGTTCTTCATTTAATGGGATGTCACCTTGCTCCTATCCTTAAAGAAGTTTCTACTGGGGGCTGGAGAGGTGGATCAGCAGTTAACTCTTCCAGAAGACCCAGTTTTGCCAGCACCCCCATTGGATAGTTCACAACACCTCTAATGTCAATGTTAGAGGATCCAAAGCCTGCTGGCATCTGTGGTCACCTGATACACCTTGCACAGACTTAACATGCAGACCAAACACCTATACACATAACATGAAAATATATTTTTTTAAAGTTTCGATTGGATTTTGCCAATATTCCCAAATGTAGCACAACCTTGTGCCACAACCCCTGGTTTTATGTGATGCGAGAGGGCCTGAACCCAGAGCTTTGTGCATGCTAAGGCAAACATTCTCCAACAGAGTTATCTTCCCCCTCACACTGTCTCAATAGTTATAGGAAAGATTTGGAGGCGCGATGGCATGTGTCTATAACCTCAGCACTCAGAAAATGGAGGCAAGAGGATCACTTTGAAGAGCCTCATTTTCAATTATGCGTATATGGTATGTACGTATGTATGAATAAGTGCACATGCATGCAGGTTTCCATGGATCCCTGGGACCTTAGCTGTCCAATGAGGACACTGAAAACTGAACGAGGTAAGGCTCTGAAACTAGGTGCTCTGAAAGAGCCATACAAGCCAGTTCTTAACTGCTGAACTGTTTTTCCAGGCCCCAATTTCAAAACGTTTGAAACACAATTATTATGACTATAGGTATCATTTGTCATCTTTCCTGTTACTATTAAAAAGAGCATAAGAACTTACTTGTATCATAACAAAGTATAGGAAGTTACATTTAGACAACAACAACAACAACAACAAAATATTCACAAAAGGAGCCAGCAAGATGGTTCAGTGGCTGAAGGGTGCTTTCTCCCTGAATTTAATCCCCAGGCCTCACAAAACAGAAGGAAAGATGTCACTGTTTGTCCTCTGACCTCAACACCCATATCATGTATGTACACACAAACAAGTAATAAGAAAAGATTACAAGAAGTCTAACCAACTTATAAGCATAAATGTGCAGTTCACAGCAAACTCCACACTGTTCATTCCAAATGCTGCTGACACCATATTTAGCTTTGAATGCATGCAAGTACTCCTGTCTTACTTCAGTAACTTGAACTGTCGACTGTAACATAAGGACTGAGCTTCTTCCTCCTGAAGATTCTAATCAATTAGTTCCTATTGTCCAAACTAAGTCTAGTATGTATGGCTGGAACCCATAGTCTGTTAAATCATCTCTGCTTACCATACCAACTGGCTTTATGGAAAACAAATCTTTGACAAGTATATTTTCTGTTTACAAATAGGAACAAACAAAAGTACAACTTCTAGCATTTAGTGTTCTCATTTCTTTCTTTTTTCTACCTAGTCCTCGATGTACTGAACTCACTATGTGGACCATGCTGGCCTAAACCACAGAGAGCCGCCTCCCTCTGCCTTCCTAGTGCTGAGTGGGATTAAAGACATGTACCACCACACCAGGCTCAAGTTTTCAATTTATGCACTTATCAACCCCAGTCTTAGAACATAAAATAGCCAACCAAGCTTCTTACTTATTTTTAGGTCAGAACCAGATTTGCATCTCAAGTTTGTTTTAAAGTCTCACTATGTAACTTTGGCTGTCCTGGGACTCAGAGATCCAACTGCTCTGCTTCAAGAGTCTTGAGATTAAAGGCATTTTTTTTTTTTTAAGATTTATTTTATTTATTATATGTAAGTACACTGTAGCTGTCTTCAGACACTCCAGAAGAGGGCGCCAGATCTCGTTACGGATGGTTGTGAGCCACCATGTGGATGCTGGGATTTGAACTTATCACCTTCGGAAGAGCAGTCGGGTGCTCTTACCCACTGAGCCATCTCACCAGCCCTAAAGGCATTTTTATTAGAGATTTAAATGTAAAGAAAAACTGGATCTCATTGCTGGACTGATCTCATGCCCAGCAGTGCTTTAATCCCAGCACTTGGAAAGCAGAAACAGGCAGATCTCTGAGCTCGAGGCGAGCCAGGGCTAGCTACACTGAGAAACTGTCTCCAAAACAAAACAAAACTAGATCTCAGTGCTTGAGAGATGGCTTTAGTGGTTAACAACACTGGCTGTTCTTCCAGAGGACCTAAGTTCAATTCCTAGCACCCACGTGGAGGCTCACAGTAAAGTAGAAACAGTGTGGGGAGGGAGAAGAAGGGACACAGAGAAGGGACTGGGGAAGATGGCTCACATGAACTCAGATCCTCAGCACCCTTTGAACGATAGGAACAGGGGCACATTATTTGTAATCCCAGTGCTGGAGGACAGAGTGGTTAGGAGAGACAAGCAAGCAGATCCTGAGCGCTTGCTCACCAGCCCAGTGGTAACAAAGAGCTCAAAAACTAAAGTGAATTTGGGAGACACAGGCAGGCAGTTTAAGGCCATTATCTACGTAGTGAATTCTAGGACTAGCTACATAGTGAGACTGTGCTGGATAGTTTATGTCAACTTGACCCAAGTTAAAGTCACCTTTAGAAAGGAGGAAACCTCAATTAAGAAAATGTCTCCCTAAGGTAGGGCTATAAGGCATTTTGTTAATTTGTGACTGATGGGGGAGGGCCTAGCTCATTGTGGGTGGTACCATCCCTGAGCTGATAGTCCTTCTCTAAGGAAGTAGGTGGAGCAAGCCAGTAAGCAGCACCCCCTCATGCCTCAGGACACGCTCCTGGTCTACAAAGTTCCAGGGCAGTAAGGGCTATGCAGACAAACACTTGTCTCAAAACAAAACAAAAAAGCATTCTCAGGATGCTTGGGGTTGTATAGTGGGATCTCACTGAGGAAATTGCCTGGTGTGCATATGATATTAGGTTGTATACTTTGGTTTCTTTTACTTTGACCTAGAACCGGTCCTACCTTCTCCAGCTCATTAAAACTCGAAAAACCAAAAAAACCAAAAAACAAAACAAACAAACAAAACAAGTGCATTTTCAGTAGGGGCCAGGAAAAGACAGAAGGAAAGGTAGCTGATTCCTCAGTCTACAGCTGTGCTGTTTGGTCTGCTTTGGTTAACACCATTAACTAACTTGTTACCTAAGACACTACTTAATTTTCTTCTGGCTTTTGTTATGTTTGTTTTCCACCTTTGTCTCTGTCTCTATTAATCTAAGAAGAACTTGGGAGACTTGAGTTTTCCACCCAAGAGGAGGAAGAAATCAGAAAAATTGGACAAAGTGCAGATTCAAAAAGCAAGAAGCTTCTGCCACTTCTGAACCATGTCTGCTGTGTGCTATTACCTTAAACTGCATGGACACATGGAATCCACTTCTGAACCATGTCTGCTGTGTGCTATTACCTTAAACTGCATGGAAACATGGAATCCACTTCTGAACCATGTCTGCTGTGTGCTATTACCTTAAACTGCATGGAAACATGGAATCCACTTCTGAACCATGTCTGCTGTGTGCTATTACCTTAAACTGCATGGAAACATGGAATCCACTTCTGAACCATGTCTCCTGTGTGCTATTACCTTAAACTGCATG
>LR749536.1:3323546-3342531 GCA_902729485.2 Mus minutoides
CTGGCCTCGAACTCAGAAATCCGCCTGCCTATGCCTCCCGAGTGCTGGGATTAAAGGCATGCGCCACCACTGCCCGGCTTTAAAATCTATTTTTTAAATTTATTTAGTATGCATGGGACAGGGCACGGTGCTCATGGAAGTCAGTGGACAACTTTCAGGAGTCAGGTCTCTCCTTATGAACTCACATCATCAGACTTGGCAGCAGGGGCCTTTACCAGTAGAACTGTCTTGTCAGCCTTTTTTTTTTTTTTTTTTTTGAGATTAGGTCTCATGTAGTTCAAGGTGGCCTCAAACTTGCTGTGCAGCTGGCAGTCTTGAATTTCTGATCCCTCTGCTCCCTACTTGCAAGAGTTGTAATTACTCCCCCTCCCCCACCTCTGCTCTCCCTCTCTTGCTCTCTCTCCATCTCTTTCTTTCTAGCTGTGAATTCAAATTCACGGCAGTCCTCCTACCATGGCTTCCTAAGTTCTAGGATTATAGGCATGGGCCTCCACATCTGACTTCTGGGTGTATGTTGATTCTGGGTATCTTTCTACTATTGCTCTTTACTGTTTTGAGACAGCACCTCACTAGGTCTCTATCTTAGGGTTTCTGTTACTACGATGAAATGCCATGACCAAAATGCAAGTTGGGAAGGAAAGGGTTTATTTGGCTTATGTTTCCACATTGTAGTCCATCATTGAAGGAAGCCAGAAAAGGAACCTGTTCAAATCCACATGGTGGCTCACAGCCATCCATAACGAGATCTGACGCCCTCTTCTGGTGAATCTGAAGACAGCTACAGTGTACTTAGATATTATAATAAATAAATCTTAAAAAAGAAAGCAAAGCACACCTTTACACACACTGCATGTGTGTGTACAATCATTTCTAGAATGAAATGTCCACAAGAATTTTTTTTGTTGTTTGTTTTTTTTTCTCTGTGTAGCCCTGGTTGTCCTGGAACTCACTCTGTAAGAAATTTTTATCTATTTTGTTCAGAACTATTTTGGTAGTGTCCCCAACACAGCAGATACTAAATACATAATGGCTGAATAAATGAATTTCAGTAAAGTAATATATATGAACAGGAGCTGGGGGAAGTGACAAGTCAGGAAGCTTATTTGTTAATGGAATTACAAATGAGGTTCTTTAATACTGTAGGTAATACCCTAAAAGTAAAATTTTGTATATAAACAAGATTCAAGATCAGAATATGAATTTCACACAGTTTAGAGTTTCTAAGGCTGTTTCCTAACACAGGAATCTATCTCCCAATGTGATGGGGACAGAGAACTTCTTTTTTGAAGGGTGATGACCGCAGTGGCCTTTGATGCCAGGTACACAGCAATTACAATAACCTTTCTAAGCTGTCAAGAAGGTGACAATGTTCAACTAGTTGCATTTAGGCAAATTCCAATGTTCTTTTAGACATTCTTTTTTTTTGTTTGTTTGTTTTTGTTTTTCAAGATAGGGTTTCTCTGTATAGCCCTGGCTGTCCTGGAACTCACTTTGTAGACCAGGCTGGCCTCGAACTCAGAAATCTGCCTGCCTCTGCCTCCCAAGTGCTGGGATTAAAGGCGTGCGCCACCATGCCTGGCTGAGCACCCACATTCTGTAGTTTGCAGGTGTAAGCCTTCTACAGACAGACCATTGCTCTCTGTACTCACTGCAGTGCTACCACTCCTGGAGTTGTTTTAGACATTCTTAATCTCCCTTTAAGAATAAATATATTAGTAAAACACAAGATTTCCAACTTAAAACCACAAAATATGGGCGGGGTAGGGTATTGGGGACTTATGGGATAGCACTTGAAATGTAAATCAAGAAAATATCTAATAAAAAATATATGGGAACAAGAAAAAACCCACAAAATACATCAACATGCCGGCCATCTATTTGAAACACAGAATTTATTCCAGACTGTACTTAAATACAAGCATTCAAAGAAACCTGGTATCAAGGCACAGTGGAAATCAGAAGGCTCTCTGTAGAAACATTTAGTGTTACCAGGCTCAACCTGAAAACAATCCCCATGAGCAGCAACAAGAAAAAAGAAAGAAATGAATATGTAGATAATAGAAATATAATGGTCTTCAACTATTCCAGAATAAAAAAAGGTCAATTTAGTAATTAAGTCTTCAGATATTATACATGTATCTGATGCCACCTAAGAAAAACTAAACAGAAATTACTTTGTGTTAAAGAATATCAACCAATAGGGTTGACAAAAGTTTAGAAGAACCAGGTTGTTTTCAACACTGTAAATACGTCTGCATATAAAGTCAGAAGCACTAAAAACTCATCATTCACCCACAAATTGGGGGGGGAGGGGAGATGATCCAGAGGAAGAGTGTAGCATGATATTTGCTTACATCTTCTTGAAGAACCAAAACTAGACTTTAAAATAAATTCAAGCAAGAGGGTGAGAGAATCTAGGGAACATTTCGGCAGCTCTACTGCATTTAATAACCCATGAAGAACTATAAATACTCACAATAACTACCTTAACTCTCCTCTCCCCAAGGCTTGACATGTGAGCAATATACTTCCCTGACACTCAAGCCCTCCCTCAAGTTGTCAAAGTTTATTCCTTTCCCCCAGTAATAAGAACACTTCACAATAGTCCAGAGTTAATTCCTTTCCCTATACATCATATAGTCTCAAGTTTGCACAGAAGGCAATCTTCCTTCCACACTCACCGCAGTGGGGTCTGAATGTCTTCTACTTCATTAAAAAAAAAATTATGACATTCACTTAAACATTTTGTTTGTACATGTGTGTTCATTTGTGTGAGTACAGTTCTTCCCGGTGGATCCTGGGAAATAACCCTCAGACCATCTGACTTCCTAGTAAGCACCTTTACCTACTGAGCCATCCTACTGATCCTTTTCTAGCTCACTTTTAAGGTTCTCCTGCCTCAGTACTAAATTCAAGTACACTATGGTTCCTGGACTAGATTGAATGCAGATTGACCATTTCTCTTTCCTCCTGCAGCAGGTGGAATATTTGCGTCTCTGTTCACACCTTGAACATGATGCTAAGAGGAGAACACAAGGGGAAGAGAGATATTTTGCAATTCACACATCTTCATCATCCATCATGATTGACTCGGCCTGTTTCTGGCTAGGTCAAGGCTGAGCATCTTTTCCTGAACAAACTTAGCAAATACTTCAAGAGTATCATGAACAGCCAGTATGGTGTTATATACCTTTATTTCCAACACTCAGGAAAGAGGCACGAGGATCAGGAAATCTGAGATACATAGCAAATCTGAGAACAGTCTTGTACTATATGAGAAACTATCTTAAACAAAGGGAGGTGGGGGTGCTGGGAAGATGGCTCAGCCCTGGAAAGTACTTAGTGATCAATCATGAATACCAGAGTTCAGATCCCAGCACATCTGACAATCTCTCTACCCTTAGTGGGTACCTGCACACACATGTACACAATACTCACATAAACATACAGACACAAACACAGACATAAATGAAAAGCTTTTAAAGAGTCTCACAGAACAGTAAGTACTAAATGACAAAATTCTTAACTAATCTGTATTTTATAATAAGCTATCATGGGGTTAGAGACATGGCTCAACAGTTAAGAGCATTATCTGCTTTTCAGGACCTGGTTTCAATCCCAGTACCCATGTCAAGTCACAACTTTAACTCTAATTTCAGAGTATCCAATGCTGTCTTCTGGCACTGGTACCAGACAAGTACCTAGTGCAGACATCCATCCATCCATCCATCCATCCATCCATCCATCCATCTACCTAAAACCTAATATGGGTTCTGGGAGCCTAACTATGATTCTCTGGAAGAATAACAGGTATTTTATATTATATACATATAATATAATATGTGGCTCACAACCATATGTAATGGGATTCAATGCCCTCTTCTGGTGTGTCTTTTTTTTTTTTTTGGTTTTTTTTTTTCGAGACAGGGTTTCTCTGTATAGCCCTGGCTGTCCTGGAACTCACTTTGTAGACCAGGCTGGCCTCAAACTCAGGAATTCGCCTGCCTCTGCCTCCCGAGTGCTGGGATTAAAGGCGTGCGCCACCACGCCCGGCTGGTGTGTCTTAAGACAGCAACAGTGTACTCACATAAAACAACTAAGTCTTTAAAAAAAGGGGGAATTGGCCGGGCGTGGTGGCACACGCCTTTAATCCCAGCACTTGGGAGGCAGTGGTAGGCGGATTTCTGAGTTCGAGGCCAGCCTGGTCTAGTTCCAGGACTAAGCAGAGAAACCCTGTCTCGAAAAACCAAAAAAAAAAAAAAAAAAAAAAAGGGGGGGGGGGATCGGAGGCCGGGCGTGGTGGCACACGCCTTTAATCCCAGCACCCGGGAGGCAGAGGCAGGCGGATTTCTGAGTTCGAGGCCAGCCTGGTTTACAAAGTGAGTTCCAGGACAGCCAGGGCTATACAGAGAAACCCTGTCTTGAAAAAATCAAAAGGGGAATCGGACGGATCCTATTACAGATGGTTGTAAGCCACCATGTAGTTTCTGGGAAATGAGCTCAGAACCCCAGAGTTAGCTCTTAACCACTGAGCTGTCTCTCCAGCCCAAATAAATAAATCTTAAATAAATAAAAGCTGGGCATAGTAGAGAGACTTGAAACCCTAGCACTGGGAAGGCAGAAACAGGTAGATCCTGGGGCTCACTGACTATCCAGTCTAGCCTACTTGGTGAATCCCATACCAATTTGAGACACTGTCTCAATAAATGAAGTGTTCAGCACCTGAGAAACACTAAGGAACACTAAGGTTGGCTTCTGGCCTCTACATGCATACTTGTAAACTTGTACACACACACATACACACTCACACACACAGAGACAGAGATGGAGAGACAGAGGGAGAAGGAGACGGAGAGACAGAGGGAGAGGGAAGAGAGAGAGGAAACAAAAACACAACTAGAGAGAGTTCTATGAAGTGATTACCCTGCAAACATTAGGACTTAAATTTGATCCTTAGAGTAAAAGTTACAGACTTAAAATCACTGTGCTGAGACAGACAGAAGGACCCATTTAGCTGGCTGGCTAGCCAGTCTAACAGAATCAGGAAACCAGATTCGAGCATGGTGGTACACACCTTTAATCCCAGCTCTCAGAAGGCAGAAGTAGGCAGATCTCTGAGTTTCAGTACAGCCAGGGATATGTAGAGACCCTGTCCCAACAAAGGAAAGAAAAGGAAGTGGCAGCCTATGACATTGCTCAATAGTTGTGATCCCTGGTTGATAAACCTCATGACCTGAGTTTGATCCTAGGGACCCTACAGTAGAAAANACACACCTTTAATCCCAGCTCTCAGAAGGCAGAAGTAGGCAGATCTCTGAGTTTCAGTACAGCCAGGGATATGTAGAGACCCTGTCCCAACAAAGGAAAGAAAAGGAAGTGGCAGCCTATGACATTGCTCAATAGTTGTGATCCCTGGTTGATAAACCTCATGACCTGAGTTTGATCCTAGGGACCCTACAGTAGAAAATAAGAACTCCCATTATGTTTTTGGACTTCCATATGTGTGCTGTGGAATGTGCACACATACGCTCACATACAAATAAGTAATTTTTAAAAATTAAAAATAAGCGGCTAAGGCCGGGTGTGGTGGCGCATGCCTTTAATCCCAGCATTCGGGAGACAGAGGCAGGCGGATTTCTGAGTTCGAGGCCAGCCTGGTCTACAGAGTGAGCTCCAGGACAGCCAGGGGTATACAGAGAAACCCTGTCTCGAAAAAAAAAAAAAAAAAAGGCGGCTAGAGAGATGGCTCTTCAGCCAAGAGTACTAGCTGTTTTCCGGTGATTCTAAGTACTAAGGCGTAGTCAGGCATCTGTAACTGTAGTTCCAGGTGATGTAAAATCTTCTGGCTGCCGTGAACACCTGGTACTTTACAAGTAGTACACAGACATACATGCTGGCAAAACACCCATATACATTTTTTTTTTTTTCTAGACAGGGTTTCTCTGTGTGTAGTCCTGGCTGTTCTGGAACTCACTCTGTAGACCAGGCTGATCTGGAACTCTCAAAGGTCCACCTGCCTCTGCCTCCTGAGTGCTAGGATTAAAGTTATGCATCACCACATGGCTAAAAAAAAATTAAAAAGTTTAAATAAGGTTGAGGGTCAGTAAGAAGATTTAATGGGTAAACATGCTTGTCACTAAGACAGATAACCTGAGTTCAGTTCCCACAACTAACTGGTGAAAGGAAATAATCAAGTTATTCTCTGACTTCCACATGCACACCATGGTACCTAAAAGCCATCCCCAGGTAAATAACTGCAAACTAAGGAGCAGAGTGATTGAGGATGACACCTAACAACCTATAGCCTCCAAACACATGCACAGAAATCTCCATGTGAACACATGTACTTCCAAGTGTGCATCCATCAATACATTCATAAAAGACGGGAAAAAAGCTATTTTTTTTTTCTGTGAAAGCAGTGACAGGATTCCTAGGGCTCACATACACTCACAGAAAGGAAATATAGTAACAAAAGTAATCTTCTTTCTTTTCTTTCTTTTTTTTTAAAGACACATTCTCTCCATTATTCAGCTCTAACTATACTGGAAATCTTATAGGCTAGGCTGACCCCCAAACTCACAGAGATCAGCTTGCTACCATGCCCAGAGCAATCTTTCTTTAAATATTATTTCATGATCACTTAAAAATACTTATGTTCTCCCTTCCATTTTTACAATGAAGAGTTCAAGCAGTCTCACTTCCCTCAACAACCTGTACAGTGTCTGACTGTCTATAGCTGTCATTTAGTAACAGACATTTTCTTTCTTCTCTATCCTCAGCTCTTGATTAGGTTTTCATGGCATCTTACTTTTTGCAGCACAAGGGACAGAACCCAAATCCCTGTGCATGGTAGCCAAGAGCTCTAATAATGATTTCTACCTTCAAAAAAAAGGGGGTATCAAAAACCAAAAAGAAAAAAAGGGGGGGTGGAGTGGGGGGCCAAATACAAGGTTCTCACTATGTAGCCTGGCTGGCCATAAACTTTTGATTTTCTTTTTTTTTTTNAAAAAAAAAAAAAAAAAAAAAAAAAAAAATTAGAAAATAACCTTGGTGGTGGTGGGGGCACACGCCTTTAATCTAGCTCTTGGGAGACAAAGGCAGGAGGATGTCTGTGAGTCTGAGGCTAGCCTGATTTACAGAGCAAGTTCCAGGACATCCAGAGCTACACAGAAAAACTGTCTTGAAAAAGAAAGAAAGAAAGAAAGAAAGAAAGAAAGAAAGAAAGAAAGAAAGAAAGAAAGAGAAAAAAAAGGTTTAAAAAGCAATTAGAAAGGAAATGTCGTATTTGTGGATCGATGCTAGATAGTTTCTTTGACCAAGGTTAGGAAGCTCCCATTTAAGCAAAGGACTTGTAAGTTCTTTCCTTTCCTTTTTTTTTTTTTTTTTAGACAGGGTTTCTCTGTGTAGCCCTGTCTGTCCTGGAATTCACTCTGTAGACCAGGCTGTCCTTTTCAAACTCTCAAATTTTCAAACGGTGCTGACCTTTCTGTCCCTCTAAGGCTGGTAAGTGGCTCAAACACCAGTCCTTTCTATGTTTTGTTTTTAACGTTTTATCTCACACACACACCATACACACATGTGAGCTATAACATAATGTTTGTCATATGTAACTTCACATTTTGCTACTTTCCTTATGAAAGTGACATATGGTCAGCCCCTGTAAAGCCTTCCCTTGGTGTTATTACTGTTTCTGTCCTCAGGGCTCTTTATTATGTGGATTATTGCTTGTGCTTTTCAATGAGTGACTCTCCTCGAGAGCCCCACACTTGTGACCAAACAATACAGGCAGGTGGGGTTTGATGGGATTTTTTTTTTTTTTGAGATAGGGTCTCACTTTGTAACCTTGGTTGGCCTTGAACTCAGAGATCTAACTGCTTCGGGCAGGGTGTGTATACCACCACACCCAGCTTTGCAAACTTTTGAGGAGGACCAGGAAAATGTTGGTCAGGACTGTATATATCCCATGCTGGCTTCAAACAAATTATGTAGGTTTATTTTTTGTTTTGTTTTTTTTTTGTTTTTAGAGACAGGGTTTCTCTGTATAGCTCTGGCTGTCCTGGAACTCACTCTGTAGACCAGGCTGACCTCGAACTCAGAAATCTGCCTGCCTCTGCCTCCCGAGTGCTGGGATTAAAGGCGTGAGCCACCACGCCCGGCCTCAAATTATGTAGTTTAAGGTGATACTGAACTGATTCTGCCTTTACCTCCCAACTACTGGGATTAAAGGCCTGCAGGACCATGCACAAGCTCATAGGATTTTTATGCTGGATATCAGACATTAAATATATATATACAACAATCTTTTCTAGAAATTCATACATGATACATATGGGTATTTCCATTTAAATAACTATAAGAAAATTTGGTTGGCATGTCTTGTTTTCTTTAGTTATTTGGTTATTTTTGAGACAGTCCTGTATAGTATCAGCCAGCTTTGAACTCACTGTAAGCCTGGGACCCTGAATTTACTTTGATCTGTCCACTGGCACCTCCCCAGTACTGGGATTGCAGAGGTGTCATCATGCCTAGCCTATCATTCCAACTTTCAGGTGGCATTATTTGGGGTAAAGGGGCATGTGCAACACAACACACTCAGAATTAGAGGACAGCTCTCTTTCCACCTTCTCTGTGCTCCAGAGAGTGACCTGAGGTAGTCAGGCTGTGTACAAGGCCAGGGCTTCTACCTGCTGAACCCCACTGACCTTCAGTGCAATCCAGCAAAACTCAAAGGTAATTCATGAAAGTCAACAAAACAGTAAAGAAGATAAATGCCCTCATTTTCACATTTTAGTGAACATCTTGGAAAGAAAGCATACTGGAAAAATGTCTAAACATTTAAAAGCATCCAAAAGGCAATAACCGGTCTGAGATGTAAGATTCAAAAAGGATGCTGGTAAACAAAACAAAGCACCCAACAACTCTTTTGGAATAACTGAGTACAGTCACTTTTTAAACTTTTTATACTGATACCCCCAATTATAAACTCTGAGAACTATTTTTATGAAAACTCTCAAAACAGATAACCACCACCTGAAACTAGAAGGCACTGATCACGGCAAAACAGGGGATATGGATACTTCTACCAAGGTTTTATCAAACAGTTGTAGGAACGACAGTGGTTCAGATACACATCATTTCATCAAAACTCACAGACCTCACTTCTGAAACTGAGCTATTCTGTCACATACTTCTGATCTTAAACTTATTCTATACCTCCTTTTACCCTGGACAGGTTTACATTTTAAAACAAGTAAATGTGACAAAATATCCAAATGATGTGATACATACATAGGTTTGGGATTCAAGCTACAAAACCATTCAATTAGTATGTAAGAGTGATTAACAACAGACCATCCTTCAGTTTCACCTGAGAGATTACATTTGAACTGACAGAACAACTCACCTTTAAGACAGAGGCTAAGCTGGTCATATGTTCATGGAGGGCGCCCTCAGACTCCTTATAAGTCAAGCAAGTGAATTGATACTCTTCGGGATCAAAAGCATCAGCCCCCTGCTGCTCCACATCACTGGCTACTCCCACATAGTAGTCCTCTATGTCCCCAGGGTCCTCTTCCTCTTCTTCCTCTTCCTCACAGTTTGGGTCATAGTCCTCTTCATTGCTGTCAGACCCTTGGCTGTTCATGTCCACGGACATCTTAATATCCAGCAAAGTTGCAGATCAGGAAAGCAGTTGCTTTTTTCCCTACCCCCAACTTCTCAAATGCATTAGTGTTTATTGTCTTCTAAGAGAAAGGAAAAAAAAAGTATTACAAACTCTCTATGAACAATTAAAGTGGAAATCATTCAACAATCAAAATATCAAAGCCCTAGCCCTGCTCCCACAATAGCCTATCTCAATTCTTCCCAAACCGCCCCCCCCAAGACAGGGGTTCTCGGTGTAACTCTGGCTGTCCTAGAACTCTCCTGCATCTGCCTCTAAGTCCTGAAATTAAAGACATGAGGGGCTGGAGAGATGGCTCAGCGGTTAAGAGCACTGACTGCTCTTCCAGAGGTCCTGAGTTCAATTCCCAACAACCACATGGTGACTCACAACCATCTGTAATGAGATCTGATGCACTCTTCTGGAGTGTCTGAAGACAGCTACAGTGTACTTATATATAATAAATAAATATTTTTTAAAAAATTAAAGCCATGCACCACCCAGCCCAGCTTCCTATCTCAATTCTAGTTTCTTTTAGAACCCTTCCCCCTCCCCTGGCTATGTTTATCAAGGGAAATCCTTCCACCAAGAGACATAAACCCACAGGTAAAGGCACACTCCCTCCAAGCCTGAAATTAATTCAAACCCGATACCAACATTACAAAGTTAAGGAAATGTTTAAATCACCTGTAATGTTTAAAGATCTTTCCTGCAGATATCACCCAAACTGTCGGTCATAGGATTTCCATCTGAAATGAAAAGAGACAATATTCATATTTTTAGAACTGACACCCTGCTTTCTCAAGTTTATTGTTTTTGTTTAAGACAGGGTCTCACCACATAATGACTGTCTTGCAAACTCTATCGACCAAGCTGACCTTGAATTCAGAGAACCACCTGCCTCAGCTTCTCAAGTGTGAGGTTATCAAACGTGTGTCGCCGGGGAATGGTGGCGCACGCCTTTAATCCCAGCACTTGGGAGGCAGAGGCAGGCGGATTTCTGAGTTCGAGGCCAGCCTGGTCTACAAAGTGAGTTCCAGAACAGCCAAGGCTACACAAAGAAACCAGGTCTCGAAAAACCAAACCAACCAACCAAACAAACAAACAAACAAACACATGTGCTGCCATGCCCAGCTGTTTTGTTTCTTTCATTTATGCATTTTAGGTGGGTGTGGGTAAAGGCCATCTTGAGTGGAAGTCAAAGAACAGTTGGTATAAGGTTGTTCTCTCCAACTATTTGAGCTCCAGGTATTTAATGAAGGTCTTCAGGCTGGAGAGATGTCTCAGCAGTTAAGAACACTGACTGCTTTTCCAGAAGTCCTGAGTTCAATTCCCAACATCTACATGGTAGCCCACACCCATCTGTAATGGGACTGATGCCCTCTTCTGGTGTGTCTGAAAACAGTTACTCATATAAATAAAGTAAATAAATCTAAAATAAACAAGTAAACAACAAAGGTCTTCAAGGTTGGCAGCAAGTGCTTTTTTCCTGCTGTGCTGTTCCATAAGCCCACTTTTGTGTGTGTGTGTGTGTGATAGGATCTTGATATGTATCCTATATCTATAGGTATGTGTCACTATATTCAGTTTGCAAACTAGCATTACTTATCTAGCAGTAGGAAGACTAAATCCAGCATCTTACACAGTGCTAACTAGGTAAGCACTTTACCCCCTCAAGCCCTCTAACCCCCCTGTTCTCCCAAGTATAGCTTCTTAACAGTTTATTCATTATTGTTTGTTGTTACTCAATTAAATGTGTAAACTATCCACATTTGGCTGGTCCTTGTGCTCTTACTAACCCTCAGAGTATAAATTATTCAGAGTATAAATGCTCTGAATAAAGTTGACTATTTAATGAAACTTTTGTCTCTCTCATTTATCAGGTCCCACTGACTCTAGAGTGGTAAACATGCTACCAGTCACCTCATATTACAAAGGCCACCTAGTTTTTCTAGACACATGGATCCTACTAACCAAGACTTATAAAATATTAATTTTTTTCATGTCTATTGCTCTTTTCTTTAGGATTTCTTGAGCAACCAGAGCTTATAACTGCAAAAAATACTTCAATTATAGGTAGGAAACTACAAATTAATTAAAAATAAAAGTCCAAACAAATAGCATGGAAAATTATTTCCCACATAATGGAATAGCCAGACACGGTAGTGCACCAGGGAAGCAAAAGCAGGTGGGTCTGAGCTCGGAGCCGCCCTGCTCTACAGAGCTAGTCCCAGGACAGCTACAGAGGGGAAAGGAAAAAGAAAGGGGGGGGGGGGAGGGAGGAGGGAAATGGGCTTACAATGGCCAGGTGAGGTGGTGCAAATCTACACCTTTAATTCCAGAATTGGGAAGCCAAAGACTGGTAAATTCAGTGAGCTGCATGGTGATATGCTGTCTCAAACAGAGGCTTACAAATGAAGCTGGGATTGATAATGGGAAGTATCTTGCCTAGGATCACACAAAGTCAACTAGCAGAGGCAGCACCAGAATTCCATTCTAAGCAGATTCTAGCCATCACTCTCAGGAAGCTTGATTTAAAGCTACAGAAATCTCACTAACTAAAGAAATTCTGATTTCTCCTTAGGATCTGTCCAGAACATGGCTCACAGCTTTTTCACCAAATATCCAAGTAGATGGGTGTACTGGCTAGTTTTGTGTCAACTTGACACAGGCTGGAGTTATCACAGAGAAAGGAGCTTCAGTTGGGGAAATGCCTCCATGAGATCCAACTGTAAGGCATTTTCTCAATTAGTGATCAAGGCGGAAAGGCCCCTTGTGGGTGAGACCATCTCTGGGCACACATATTTTTGATACAAGGTCTGACTATGACAACCAGGCTGTCTGTCCTCAAACTACAGCCCCTAAATGCCGAGACCAAAGGTGAGTGATACCATTAGGCTCTGTTAAGAGATTCCTGAAGGAACGCTGGCCTTGCTGAGCTTAGCGGCACATTCTAGGACTCCAACTTAGGAGTGTCTGCAGGAGCCGGGGGATGGGGGTGGGGGTGGGGGTGGCACACGCCTTTAATCCCAGCACTTGGGAGGCAGAGGCAGGCGGAGGCCAGCCTGGTCTACAAAGTTAGTTCCAGGGCTATACAAAGAAACCCTGTCTCAACCCCCCCCCCCCAAAAAAAAAAAAAGTGGGAGACACTGTCTCAAAACACAAGCACACAAGAAAACTGAGTCCTGACTTTGTTCAAAGGGCCAGTGTGTTATTTTCTTTTCTTTTTGGTTTTTCGAGACAGGGTTTCTCTATATAGCCCTGGCTGTCCTGGAACTCACTTTGTAGACCAGGCCGGCCTCGAACTCAGAAATCCACCTGCCTCTGCCTCCCGAGTGCTGGGATTAAAGGCGTGCGCCACCACGCCCGGCGTGTTATTTTCTTAATGTCAGAAAAAAATTCAAGATGTTAAATATGACTATCTCAGAGAGGAATGGTACAAAATTAGTACTTTTTTCAAGAGTCAAAGTCATCTGAAAAACCTGCTATTCATTTTGAGCTGGCTTCCAAGACATGGCCACATACAAAAGGATAAAGACCTTTTAGTTTGAAGTTGACAGGAACACAAAAATTTGGCTAGTCTCATAGATGTTTAACTCCAGTTGAAACACTTGGCCCTCAGTAGTCATTTATTAACTACATTTCGAAGAAAACTTCTTGGCTGAAAAATATGAATCAGCAACTTGTTTAAAAACTCAGCAGCGTCCCGGGCGTGGTAGTGCAAGCCTTCAATTCCAGCAGTTGAGAGGCAGAAGCAGGTGAGTTCGAGTTCAGCCTAGTCTACTTAGTGAGTTCCTTGACTGCCATGGCTATGTAGAGACAGTGTCTAAAAACAACCCAACTCGACACCGCATCTGTCCTAATAATGGCACAAAGCCACCAATTCCATGGAGTTAAAGTTACTTTAAAAAGTCAGATTTACTTTCTCAGATTTACTAACTACATGTCAACACGAACAGCCCTGTGTGGCTTAATGGCTACCACACTGAACAGCAAAGGTCTAGAACCTGTTCGTCGCCGACAGAAAGTTCTACGAGACAGAGTAACAAACAGAAGAACTAAGGCGAGCTCGTCCGAGAACACTACCGACTCTCTTGAGGCTAAGACCAGTGGCGTCGGGCGTGACCGGTCGCACGTCTCTGCGATGCGCCCCGGTCTTCGCGTGGACACGGAACCCACGCGCGGGGAGGCCCTTTTCCCAGGACGGGCGTTAACAAACAGTGCGGCCGGCTCTGCCAAAGCTCCCAACCACCACGGAAACGAGGAGCCTCCGATCCGGAGGCGGTGCGTTCGTCTGGAGCGCCCAGAAGGGCAGGCCCGAGCGCACCCGAGCCTGCCCGCGGGCCAGAGGCGCTGGCCTCCGACCTCTCAGTGAGCCAAAGAGCCAACGAGGAAGAGGAACCCAGGAGAGACGCCGGGCGCCCGCCGGCGCGGGTTGTCGCCTCCGGGAGTGCCTATCAGTCGGCGGGGAACGTCCGGACCTGGGACGGCCGGGCCTCGCAGGCGGCGGCGAAGGCGGAGCCCCGACCGCGCCGGAGAAGCGCGCGGGGATCCCCCCTCCCAACCCGGCGGCCAGTCAAGAGTAAACAAGGCCTCGACTCCCGCCGCGCACTTACCGGGAGCCGCGACCTCGCGGCCGCAGAGCCCAGGCCGGCCGGACCAGGTCAAGCCGGACCAAACGAGGCTGACGGAGGCGTAGCGGCAGCGGAGGCGGCCGGCGGACGCGGCTCGGGCCCGCGCAGCTTCCTCCGGCAGAGCCGTCCTCCGCAGCTCCGGAAGTGTTCTGCGCCGCGCGTCACTTCCGGTAGGGGTCGGCCTGCGGTCGCCGGGGAGGCTCCCAGGGTTTTGGTGACTGCGTCGTCGGTAGGAGTCGCTTCCTCGCCGTCCTACTGTGAGAGCCGCTGGGACGAACTACTGAGCCTTCGCTTTTGAAGGAATGATGTAGGCAGTTGTCTCCCACGTTATAGCCTACCAGCGTCTTTATTCGATAGTTTTAGGTTTTCTTGCGTGTATTTTGTGTGTGTTGCACGGCTCGCGTGCAGGAGAGGTCAGAGGACAATTTTCTGGGATCAGTTTTTCTCCTTCCACCATGTGGGTTTCGCTTTTTACCCACTGAGCCATCGATCAGGCCCTTAGTTGAAATATTTTTAGCTTTTTTGTTTGTTTTTCCGAGACAGGATTTCTCTATATAGCCCTGGCTGTTCTGGAACTCACTTTGTAGACCAGGCTGGCCTCGAACTCAGAAATCCGCCTTCCTCTGCCTCCCAAGTGCTGGGATTAAAGGCGTGTGCCACTACGCCCGGCTTGCTTTTTCTTTTTTTTTTTTTAAGATTTATTTACTTATATGTAAGGACACTGAAGCTATCTTCAGGCACACCAGAAGAGGACATCAGATTTCACTAGAGATGGTTGTGAGCCACCATGTGGTTGCTGGGATTTGAACTCAGGACCTTTGGAAGAACAGTTAGTACTCTTAACCACTGAGCCATCTCTCTGCCCCACCCCCCATTTTTTTTTCCTGACCAGACCTCTCCTCACTTAACTGTTTATACTCTGACAACAGCGTGAGAAGACATTCTGGCAACACTGGAGTAGGTAAAAGGATCATAGTTTCTGGGCAACTATGGTTTGACATGAGCCATACTCACTCGGAATTTCTACCTAACGTTATGAGGAAGTTCTGGCCCATGAGCATCAGACTTCAGTTTCTCATGACACTACCCCCCTAGCCACCCACTTCTCCGACTTCCACTCACCTTCACGACGGATATTTTTTTGTTTGGTTTGGTTATATTTAGAAGCAATTCACTATATAGCCAAGGCTGATTTGCCTTGCTAGATTACCAGACCCAGCGATTCATACACCATAAGTGTTTCGCTGCACAGCTTCTACCCACAATATAGACTGCATTCCGACTCCAGTCACCAAGTACCGGTCACCAAGCCTTGTTGTGGACTCCTATCAAGGAGGCTCACTCAAGTAGCAGCTCCATCGAGATGTTAGTAAGACTGGAGTGAAGCCAGAGGCGCTGTGAGGTAAATAAATGTCCGTGCAAATCTGTAGATAACCTAGTTCTACCTTTTCTGGAGTGCATGGATTGGTATTCAAGACACCTGGAAAAATGAGGCAGAAAAAAAAAAAGACTGTATAATAGCCTCTTTTATGTAATTCTTGGAAAAAATATAACTGAGGAGTCTTGGGAGTTGGCTGGGCCATTAAGAGTTCTTGCTGTTCTCTCCAGAAACCTGAGGTCCATTCCCACTATTGATAATGTCCTGTAACTCTAGCTCCAGGGGATCCGAAACCCTCTTTGAACCTCTTGCAGCACCCACATACTTGTAAACAAAAAATAAAAATAAAAAAAAAACCTTCTTTTTTTTGAGGAAAGGTCTCACTATGTATCCCTGGATAACCTGAAGCTCTATACAGACCTAAAACTTACAACCTCACATGTGTGCAGCCACACAATCAACAAAATATATATATAAATTTGGGTCATGAATCAAAATCAGGAGTAATAAAAGTCTCTTGAACTGGGAGTAGAATCACCTGTGTTTGAGCCACTCCAATAAAACAATGAGGAAGGAACATAATTGAAGTAGACCAGTGGTCACTCCAGAAGGGGTGGGTTTGACAAAAGGATGCTCACAAAAGGAAGGCCTGACTGTCAAAAGGGCATTTGCAGAAGCAGCTGATGCCTCCTGATGCACATAGCTGAGCTAGGATTAGCAGCAGCAGAGGGAGATTCAGTAACCTCCATCTTGGCTTCCATCTAAGATGCCAGCATAAGGATCAAGCCATACAAAAAGGGTGCACCTGCCTTAGTATGCACAAAGTCCCTCCTCTCTTAAAAACTAAACCATAAAGCCGGGCGTGGTGGCGCACGCCTTTAATCCCAGCACTCGGGAGGCAGAGGCAGGCGGATTTCTGAGTTCGAGGCCAGCCTGGTCTACAAAGTGAGTTCCAGGACAGCCGGGGCTATACAGAGAAACCCTGTCTCGAAAAAAACCAAAAAAAAAAAAAAAAAAAAAAAAAACTAAACCATAAAGTCCCACTTTAGTCTTTGTTTTTTCCTTCCTTCCTTCCAAACAAAACAGCAACTGACTGTCTCTCGCTGGCTGTTCACTTTTTGTTTGAGAAAAGGTCTCTGTAGTCCTTGCTGGCCTCAAACGCACAGCTGTTGTCTTTTCTGTCTATTGATCGCTAGAATTAAAGGCATGCACTAACACACCTGGCCTGTTCAGTTTATTTTTTGTTTTTGTTTTTAAGATTCATTTGATTGTTACGGGCCTGAAATGGCTCCGTTAAGAGTACAGAGGAGCCCTGTTTGATTGTGATTCCCAGTGCCCAAGTATGTGAGTGTTTTACTTGCATGTACTTATGTGCACCAAGTATGTGTCTGGTGCCTGGTGCCTGGTGCCCAGGGAGGCCAGAAGGTTTTGGATCCACTGAGACTGGAGTTACAGACGGCTGTGAGCTGACTTGTGGGTGCTGGAAATTGGAACTAAACTCAGGTCTTCCGGAAGAGCAGCCAGTACTCTTAATTGCTGAATCATCTCTCCAGCCTGGCTGTTCAGTTTTTCATGTGTCACTGGTTGTCCTTCTGGAGAGCTTCAAGTGTCACCAATAACTAACAGTTACATCTAACAAGACTTTACATCTCTTTCCTTCACCCACCATTTGGCCTTTTGGCCCTTGGATTCCAAAGTACCATGCTTTTTTTTCCTCTTTGTTTCCTTCATGATAACAATAGTAATAATATATAATAATTATCCTCTGTCTTACGGTTTCTATTGTTGTGAAGAAACGCCATGACCAAAAACAAGCAGGGGAGGGAAGGGTTTATTTGGCTTACACTTCTACACCATAGTCTATCATTGAAGGAAGCCAGGCCAGGAACTCAAACAGGTCAGGGTCAGGAGCCATAATGGGACAAGCTAATAACTAGCAGATGATCATCCTGAAGTGGCCTGCCTTAGATTATTATATAATCTTTGACAAGGGAGCCCTCACTAAGCAAGGCTGTGAGTGACTCATTTTAGGAAAGATTCCTGCTATCAACATGCTTTTCCTGTTATTATTAAACATATATAACATCACTAAGTAGTAGCACACCCCTTTGGAGCAGATCTCTGCAGATCCACAAAGATGTACTATCTTGTAGTGATGCTATATAGATAAATAGATGACTTAAGTCTTTTTTTTTTTTTTTTTTTTTTTTTTTTTTCGAGACAGGGTTTCTCTGTATATCCCTGGCTGACCTGGAACTCACTTTGTAGACCAGGCTGGCCTCGAACTCAGAAATCCGCCTGCCTCTGCCTCCCGAGTGCTGAGATTAAAGGCATGCGCCACCACGCCCGGCGATGACTTAAGTCTTAATGATGATCCTATATGAATTCTTAAAATTATATCTGTGATTATTAAGCTCTTTTATAATGGGACTGCTATTAGGTCCTTTTCTGATAATCAAAGCTGCAGTGAGAACTCTGTCAGTCTCCCAAGTGTCACCAGTTAATTGCTCTTAGATGGTAACCAGACTTTCTCCTATTCATAACACATTCCAGGAGGTTTATTATAGGTGCTAGGACAAAAGATAAAATATCTACTGGGTTTATCTATACAAAACTTCACTAATAACCTAGTTACGTTTATTTTTTTTGTTTTTGTTTTTGTTTTTCGAAACAGGGTTTCTCTGTATAGCCCTGGCTGTCCTGGAACTCACTTTGTAGACCAGGCTGGCCTCGAACTCAGAAATCCACCTGCCTCTGCCTCCCGAGTGCTGGGATTAAAGGTGTGCGCCACCAGGCCCGGCCCTAGTTACGGTTTTAAACCTTCAGTGAACCTGTGGAGCTGAGACAGGTGATGGATGTTTAGCTAGATAACTACTCCTAATGGATATGCATGTAAACATTCGCTATTGTAAACTTCTATTTCAATTTATGACTTGATTTTTTTGTGTGTGTGAACTTGTGATGAACTTTGTAACTTGATCATGTATTCTGAGGGGCATATAAGTACTGAGGACTAAGAGAGCAATGGATCTATAGAGTAGAATATTTTGCCTTTCCCCACTAGAATAGAAATCCGCCCCCCCCCCCAGCTTAGGATCTTTCCACTTTTCCCCTTAGATAGCTTTCATAGGAAACGTTTTACAACTTAGTAGTAAATTCTATGATCACTTCTCTTCCAATACCTGACTAGCAGGCTGAAGGTTAGAGCCCAGCAGTTCCTGCTGAGATAGAACAAAGGCTGCATTGCTTAATCCTCCCCTGTTAGGCTACAGGTGTTAATAGGACTCTTTAGAAGTTATCATCAGCATTTCA
>LR749536.1:3560419-3672919 GCA_902729485.2 Mus minutoides
TCTGTCTTCAGACACACCAGAAGAGGGCGTCAGATCTCATTTCAGATGGTTGTGAGCCACCATGTGGTTGCTGGGATTTGAACTCAAGACCTTTGGAAGAGCAATCAGTGCTCTTAACCACTGAGCCATCTCTCCAGCCCTCCCCCCCTTTTTTTATGGGTAGAGTTTCAAAAGATATTTTTCTTCTTGTGTGCAAATGTGCTTGTGTCTCCATTGTGTCTCCATTTTTTTCTTTAGATTTATAATGTTTAAAATGTTACGTGTCTGTGTGCATGTATGTGCATGTGCATGCTGGAGTTGAGGTGGATGTGAGCCACCTGACCCTGATGCTGAGAGCCAAACTCAGGTCCACTGCAAGAACAGCCAGGCCCCTCTCCAGCACCCACTCCGTCATCTTGCATAAACATCCGTGTCTTGGGGCTGGTGAGATGGCTCAGCGGGTAAGAGCACCCGACTGCTCTTCCGAAGGTGATAAGTTCAAATCCCAGCAACCACATGGTGGCTCACAGCCATCCGTGACGAGATCTGGCTCTTTCTTCTGGAGTGTCTGAAGACAGCTACAGTGTACTTACATATAATAAATAAAATAAATCTTTAAAAAAACAAAAAAAAACAAAAAAAAATCCGTGTCTTTGGGTTTACTCTGGGCCTTTTTGTGGAATTTCCTGCGTCTGAGCTGCTGAAAGACAGTACAAAGACAGAGCCCAAGAAATGCCAGCCCAGCGGGCGGCGAGGCGAGTTAACCTTGTTTCATACATAGTCTTGGACAAAATACATTTTCTTCAAGACAAGGTCTCACGAAGCACAGGCTAGTCTCCAACTTGCTGTGTGTCTTACTTAGTCAGGGTTTCTATTCCTGCACCAACATCATGACCAAGAAGCAGTTGGGGAGGAAAGGGTTTATTCAGCTTACACTTCCACATTGCTGTTCATCACCAAGGAAGTCAGGACTGGAACTCAAGCAGGTCAGAAAACAGGAGCTGATGCAGAGGCCATGGAGGGATGTTCCTTACTGGCTTGCTTCCCCTGGCTTGCTCAGCCTGCTCTCTTATAGAACCCAAGACTGCCAGCCCAGAGATGGTCCCACCCACAAGGGGCCTTTCCCCCTTGATCACTAATTGAGAAAATACCCCACAGCTGGATCTCATGGAGGCACTTCCCCAACTGAAGTTCCTTTCTCTGTGATAACCTAGCTGTGTCAAGTTGACACAAAAACTAGCCAGTACGCTGTGTTACTGAGGATCCCCTTGAACTCCGGGGCCTCACAGGCTCGCCCCCTCCTCTGTAGTGCTTGGATTACAGCATTAGCCATGAGCCTGTTTCTTGTAAGTGTTCACTGTCAAACTTCACTTTTTTTCTGCTTTGTTTATTTTACATTTCTGAGTGTTTTACTCGAGAATGTTATGTCTTGTGTACCACGCCCATGTCTGGTGCTTGTGAAAGTCAGAAGAAGGTATTAGAGTCTCCAGAACAGGAGTCATGGATAGCTGTCAGCCACCATGTAGGTGCTGGGAATCAAAGCTCAGCTCTTTCCCAGCATTTGAGAGGCAGAGGCCAGTGGGTGTCTGAGTTCAAGACAAACCTGATCTTCACTGTAAGTTGCAGGCCAGCCAGGGCTTCATAGTGAGTCCCTGTCTCGATAGAACAAAAGAACCAAGTTATTTTTTATTATGCTTTTATGTGTGCAGGTGTGTACAGATGACCCTGGATGCCAGAACTGTTGGATCCCGGGGACCTGGAGTTACATGTGGTTGTGAGCCCTCTAACATTGGCGCTGGGAAATGAACTGGGGTTCTCTGGAAAAGCAGTCAGTGCTCCTAACCACAGAGATAGCTCTCCAGCCCACCCAACTTTTTTTGTTTTGTTTTAAAGGTTTACTTATTTATTTTATGTATGTGAATAGCGAGCATCAGATCCCACTACAGATGGTTGTGAGCCACCATGTGGTTGCTGGGAATTGAACTCAGGATCTCTGGAAGAAGCACTCTGTGCTCTTAAGACCTGAGCTGTCTCTCCAGCCCACATTTTTAAACTTTTATTTTTAACTGTGTGTGTGTGTGTGTGTGTGTGTGTATGTGTGGGCATTTTATTCTCTAGGTCAGTGTGAGCTACATGAAGTGGGTGCTGGGAACCAGATTCAGTTCCTGCGTAAGAGTGGTGTGCTTTTAATCTCTGAGCCATCTCCCCAGTCCCCAAACAATTTTTTTTTGGGGGGGGGGATTGTCGAGACAGGGTTTCTCTGTATAGCCCTGGCTGTTCTGGAACTCACTCTGTAGACCAGGCTGGCCTCGAACTCAGCCTCCTGAGTGCTGGGATTAAAGGTGTGTGCCACCGCACCCAGCCGAACAATTTTTAAATGACCCATGTGTCTATGTGGCAGAGCTGAGTAGCATCTGACCCACGGATGAAGGCAGCAACGCTACATCTTACTGTCCATGTTCAGCATCCTTTATACATCTGCAGGACCAAGTGAAGAGTCACTATGGGCAAGAGCAGCCTTCAACTCTCCTCAGAGTGACCCTGAGTGACCCTGGTAACTGTCAAATGGTCTAGCCTTTGCCTTCCAGGGGCCTTTGTGATGTCGAGGGACCTGTGTCTAATCAAGCTCATGGAAGGGCAGCTCCGGGACTGGTTGATTTGTGGTTTTTGTCTTGTTGGTTGGTTTAGGATTCCTTTTTTCTTAAAACAAAAAACAAAGACCCACTACATTTATTTATTTAGGAATGAGGAAACATTACGTGCCACTGCACTTTAAAATTTACTTTTATTGTAGGCCCATGAATGCTTGATTAGAAAGTACGCCTGTGTACCACATGGGTGTAGTGCCTGAGGAGGCCAGGAGAGGGCAGCACATCCATTGGAACTGACATTGTAGAGGGTTCTGAGCCACCACGAGGGTGCTAGGACTTAACTCTGGTCAGCTGGAAGAGAAATCACTGCTTTTAACCACTGAGTCATCTCTCCAGCCCCAAAGGCCAATCTTTTGCTACGCGAGGCTTCAAGTGTCTTGTTAGCCTCAAACTCTTTATGTAACTGGCATTGACTTAAACTCCTGATTTGTGGCCACACCCAACTCAGATTGCAGTTTTGTAAGACTTGTCTTGGGTTCATTTGGCAAAGGGCTTGCCTAGCATGCACAGAACCCTGGGTTTGCTCTTCAGCACCCCATAAGCTACGTTGCTGAGAAATGTTCTTAATACTAGCACCCTAGAGATAGAGATAGGAGGTTAAGTTCTTTCTTAGCTACAAAAGGAGAGGCTCACAAACATAAATGAAACAACAACAACAAAAATTAAAGTCCAGGGTCAGAGAGATGGAACGGCTGTTGGGCATGATTTTCACCAAGTCTGAACATCGGAGTGAGGTTCCCAGGCCCTGATTGGTGGAAAAGAGAGCCAACTCTGGTGAGCTGTGAGCTGGCCGTGCCAACATATATGTGCCGTGCCAACATATAGACACATGTGTGCATACACACATATAAAATAAGCCTCATCTAAAACAAATTTTAAAAATTAAGTACTGAGGTTGGAACAATGGCTCTGGCTCTGTTTAAGAGCTTGGGCTCATCTTTCAGGGGACCTGGGTTCAAGTCCCAGCACCTGGAAGATGGCTCACAGCCATCTGTGACTTCCATTCAAGGGGATCCCACATAGTCTTAAAGTCTGAAGACACCAGGCACATACGGGATTCACAGATATATACACATGTGAACAAAACACTCATGCACATAAACTTAATAAATCAATATGGTTTGAAGAACCGTAATTCGATAACTTGTTATAACATAGTTACTGAGACAGTGCGGAGGTTTCCAGTAGTCTTTGCAATGTTCTTGTGGATGGCAACCATTTCAGAAATGTTTTCTTACTATACATTATAGAAGAATAAATACTCTGAACATGTCATTAATTTCTAGGAGATTCAGTTAATTCCTCTCCTTCCTCCCCTTTCCTCTCTTCCTCTTTCTCCTCCTCTTCCCCCTTCCTCCTCTTCTCTTTTTCCCTCTTTCTCTTCCTCCCTCTCCTCTTCCTCCTCCATCTTTTCCTCTTCCTCCCTCTTTCCTCCTCTCTCGTTTCCTCTTCCTCCCTCTCTTCTTCTTTCTCCTGTTCTTCTTATCCATCTTGTTTCCCCTGAGACAGTCTCACGTAGCCCAGGCTAGTCTGAAATTTCTTATGTACCCAAGGATGACATTGAACTCCTGATCCTCCTTCACCAACACCTTCAGGGTTTTCATTTCTGTAAATGTGAACCCCAAGATGAGGCCCAAAGATGTGTATTTGATTTTTCTGTTTTGGTTTATTGATATAAATTCTCACTAAGTAGTCCAGGCTGGCCTGAAGATTTAAAATCCTCTTCACACAGGGATGTGCATATTATGTACTTATTATTGAGGCAGTCTCTCACTATGTAGCTCTGACTGGCCTTAAATTCACAGAAGTCTGCTTGCCTCTGCTTCCCAAGTGCTGAGATTTTTTTTTTATTATTATGAGTGTGTGTGTGTGTGTGTGTGTGTGTGTGTGTGTGTGTGTGTGTAGATACCTGTGGAGTCAGAGGTTTCTTTTTTTAAAGATTTATTTATTATTATATGTAAGTACACTGTAGCTGTCTTCAGACACACCAGAAGAGGGCTTCAGATCTCATTATGGATGGTTGTGAGCCACCTTGTGGTTGCTGGGATTTGAACTCAGGGCCTTTGGAAGAGCAGTCAGTGCTCTTAACTGCTGAGCCATCTCTCCAGCCCCCAGGTTTCAGAGGTTTCAGATCCTCATTTCAGGCACTGAAAGCTGTGTAACATTGGTCACAGTGTTCTGCAGAACACTGTGTGCTTTT
Source organism: Mus minutoides (assembly GCA_902729485.2). NCBI lineage: Eukaryota > Metazoa > Chordata > Mammalia > Rodentia > Muridae > Mus > Mus minutoides. The sequence continues at coordinate 3,565,250 of LR749536.1, forward strand.
AGCCTTGGAGGCATCTTTCCAGCCTCAAGGGCTTTATGAGTTTTAACTTGAGTATGTGGAATTGCTATAGGCTATTTTGCCCCATCCGGCATCCATTTCCTCACATCCTGTAATGCAAGAGTTAGTGGGTCTCTCTCTGTGTCTCTCTGTCTCTGTCTGTCTGTCTGCCTGTCTCTGTCTCTCTCTCTGTCTCTCTCTTTCTCTCTAAACAGGGTTTCTCTATGTAGTCCTGGAACTCAATATGTAGATCAGGCTGGCCTCAAACTCAGAGATCCCTTTGCCTCTCCTCTCTGCCTCTCTGCCTCTCTGCCTCTCTGCCTCTCTGCCCCTCCCCCCCTGCCTCCCTGCCTCCCTGCCTCTCTGCCTCTCTGCCTCTCTGCCTCTCTGCCTCTCTGCCTCTCTGCCTCTCTGCCTCTCTGCCTCTCTGCCTCTCTGCCTCTCCTCTGCCAGTTCTGGGCCCAACCACTGCTGCCATGTTGATGTGACTCCTAAATGTTTGCTTATTGGCTGTCGACTTGTTGAGTGGCTTCTCATTATTAGTCTTGCTGTTAAGATTTATCCTTATTTTTTTATATGTATCTATATGAGTATAAGCCATGTGGGTGTGTGCTTCCAGAGGCCAAAAGAGGGGGTGAGGTCCTCTGTAGCTGGAGATCCTGGCAGTCAAGGGCTGCCAGGTGTGGGCAGTAAGAACCAAAGTCAGGTTCTCCTGAAGAGCAGTCCGTGCTCTTAACCATTGTGACATCTGCTTTGTACTCTTAACCACCGAGACATCTGTTTTATATTTTTACTTTTTTTTATATGTATGTGTGTTTTTCCTGCACATTTGTCTATGCATGACACACCCTAAGAGGGCAGAAGAAGGCATGCACATCCTGGGAGTGGAGTTACAGATGGTTGTGAACTGCCATGTGACTGTTGGGAATCAAACCCAGGTCCTCTGCAAGAACAGCCAGTGCTCTTAACCACTGAGCCATCCCTTCCTCCAGCTCCCTGCCACACACTTGGTTTTCCTTCTTCCCTTCCTTCCTTCCTTCCTTCCTTCCTTCCTTCCTTCCTTCCTTCCTTCCTTCCTTCCTCTTTTAGAGATGATCTCATGTAGCTCTGACTGTCCTGGCACTCACAGAGATCTGCATGTCTCATGTGCTAACATCAAAGGCTTGCACCACCAGGCCTGGCTATTGTTTGTTTGTTTGTTTGTTTGGCTGGTCAGTTTTTTTTTTCCTGCTGTTTGGTTGAATAGCCTCTACTGTTAGAGAGTTCTAAGAAACTGCTTATGAAATACAAGTGCACACATATGCAACTGCTCTCAGAAGTACACGCACTCCTGGATCACTCTCAGCCTTCTTCCTGTGAAGTAGGGTCCCTCACTGAACCTAGAGCTCACATTTTTAGCTGAGATTTCAGGCTTCTACCCCACCCCCACCCAACTCAAAATGAAATGTATATTCTCTCATGTTGGGCTAGTGCAGTGGCTCACCAACTAGGCTAGACTGGTAGCTACAAAGCTCCCAAGATCCTCCTGTCTCTGCCACCTCAATGTTCCGGTTACAGGTGTGGTATTGGACTCTTTCGTGAGCACTAGGATCAGAACCCTACTCCTATGCTTGCACAGGACACTTGCACACTCTCAGCTGCTGATCCGTGCCCCCAGCCCCGAGAGAATATAAGGACACAGCAAAATGGAATGATGTTATAACAAGAGTTCTCAGCCAGTGGAACAATGCATGCTGGTCATCAGCCTGGGGAGGGAAGGAGGAGGATCTTGAATTCCAGGACAGCCCTGGGGACGTGGTAGTTTGAGACTGTTTCAAAAACAAAACAAATATTACAGAGTTTTCATATGGCCTTCCCGGCACCCACACCCACGGTCAACACCCGACACAATGAATGAAGCAATCCTGACGTTATCGACAAGATCCCCAGCTCCCATAGGGTTCACTTTGTGTTGTTATCTGGGTCTCTTCAGGCTGGTAAATATCATGGGCAGAGTAGCTTTAAAAACAAAACAAGATAGGATTCCTCACAGTTCAGAAGGCCAAGAAAGCTGAAGTTAAGGTCCTCGAGGGGGTCTAAGCGGGGCCCATTTCCTATCGTAGATGGCATCTTCCCTTCATCTCTGCATGTTTGAAGGTTGAAGCGGCCCACTGGACTGATCGTGCGCATGAAGAGGAGTTCTCATGACCTAATTACCTCCAAATACCATCACGTAGGTAATTAGGTTTCACCATAGGAATTTGTGTGGAGAAACATTCAGGCCACAGTTACATAGTCTATACGTTTGGGCAGACAGTATGATGACAGGTGTTGACTGTGGTGGCTTCACATGGGACAATTTCACTGCCCCTCATTCTTGGGTTCTACATTCTCATCTCCTCTCACGCCTGCCAGCAACTGATCTTTTAACCCTCTCTGTAGCTTTCCTGTTGATATGCATTTTCTGTTTGTTTTCAGATAAAGTCCCCAACCCCTGGACTTGAGCATTAGCCTGTCTTGTTATTATATTTCTACACACGGTCTTAGCTGAAAGGCTGATAGCCATTCATTGTCATTTAAAAACTTTTTATTATTCATTGCTTATCAATCTCTTATGCATAAATGTATGCATGTGCATGCTTGTATATGTGCAGATACAAGTGTGTTTCTGTGTGTGGAAGTCAGAGATCCACCTCTAGCATTGCTCTCCAGGAGCCATCTATCTTGTACATGCGAGTGTGTTCAGATACACGAGGAGGTATGGGATCCCCTGGAGCTGCAGGGAGATAATCGTGAACCACACAAAGTGGGTGCTGGGCATAAACCCCAGGTCCTCTGTAAGGGCAAGCAGTTCTTAACTGTTGAGCCCTTGTTCCAGCTCCAACCTTGTGGTTTTTTTAGACAGGGTCTCCTATTGGTCTAGAGTTCACCAATCAGGTTGGACTGGCTGATCAGAAAGCCCCAAAATCTTCCTATGTCTGCCTCAAGCACTGGAATCACACATGTTCCATCATGCCCTGAGTTTTACAGGTGTTCTGGGAATTGAACTCAGGTCCTCATGCTTCTGAGGCAAGCCCTTTACCTGCTAAGCCATCTCCGAAGCCTTCGTTGCTATGTCATTTCATACTTTGTTTGCATACATGGTCTTCTGTTCACTTTGAATACCTTTTCTTGTGGAAAGGTTCTGTGGGCTCTCTCTCTCTCTCTCTCTCTCTCTCTCTCTCTCTCTCTTTCTCAATTAACAAACCCAGAATTAGTACAGAATAGCAAAAATATCCTATCTCAAGTCACAGACCAATCCCGAAGCCATTCCCTGACTTACTGACCTCCTTGCATCTAAGCACACCCGTAGTAACCCGAGTTTGGTCAGTGAGACTAAGTGGCTATCTCTGGGAGGCTCTGGGAGGGTGTTTCCAACCTGATAAAAAAGGGCCAGGTGTGGCTAGTGTCAGCCTACACTGGGATTTGGATACTGACGTAATATATGGAAAGGGTGGCATCGTCTGGCGATACTGAAACCACAAACACAAACTCAGAAGCAATAGTAAGGATGGTGGTGGAAAAGCACCAAGGGACTGGATTCTATTCAGTGGCAACAAGCGGTGTGTCCACCAGAGACTCATAAGAGGACACCCATGGTGGCTGTACTCACAACAGCCAAAACTTGGTATCAACCTAGATGCCCACTAACAAGTGAACAGTTGAACAGTGTATGTTATAGTCCTATGATGGAATGTTGTAATATATAGCAACTAAAAGAAAAACCTATTGCTATATACGCGCAAAGGAGAAAAATAGCAATAAAATTGGCAGATATGATGCTGAATTTACGAAGCTAGATGTAGGGGCTGGGAAGACAGCTTTGCAAGTGGAGACGCTCAAATGCAAACCTGATGGCTGCGTGTGATCCCCAAGCCCACATGGTGGAGAGAGCTGATTCCCAAAGGTTGTCCTCTGACCTCTACTCATGTGTATGCTCATGTACACACAATAGATACAAGATGTAAAAACAAGACTTAAGCCGGATGTGATGGGCACCGTGGAGCATGCCCATGGTCCCGGGTACTCGGGAAAACTGGGAGAGAAGGGTCAACATGAGTCCAAGAGTTTGGGAGCAGCCTGGGCGACACAACTTCCCATCTCTTTAAAAAAAGGAAAGGTGGAGGGGAGACAGCTGCTTTTTTCTTGGTAGGCGTGGCTGCTGGTGGGCGGCCCGGGGCTCATTGGGAGCTCTCACACGCCTGCGCACGCTGGAAGCGTGAGAAGGACTAAGGATTGAAGAGATGATGAAGCAGCTAACAGCATGCACTGCTCCTACAGAGGACTCTGGTGCCGTCTGTTGAGCTTTGGTCTGTGGCTATGAATTGTAGGACTAACACTTCTGTATCCCAAGGTCTAGTGGGCCAGCTTTTGTTGCATGAATCTTGCTCCTTAATTTAAAACTATTAGTTAATAAAGATGCCAACAGCCTGTGGTTGGGCAGAAGAGAAGTAAGCGGGACTTCGGTACCTGGGCTTAGGGGTCTGGAGAGAGATCATGAGAGAGGAGAAAGAGAAAGAAGAAGTTGCTGAGGGGTGCATATCACAAGTGCCTGGCCATGAGGGCCAGCTTATTGGAGTAGGAGCCAGCCAGGTGGAGCATAGCAAGAGATATCTTGGGGTTATTGACAGGGAAGTAGACAAACGAGCATAGAGATGCTATATCTGCCCAGCTCTAGTGCTCTAAGGCTTGTATAAATATAAAGGGTTTGTGTTTTTATTTGGGAGCAAAGTGATCTAAGATGGGGGAGAAACCCCAGATAATATTCACTGCAAAAGCAGTTCCCATCACTACGCCCTGTACAGTTGTGTCTGTAGTTCCCACCCTAGGGGCCTCTTACTTCCACAGGCACCAACACACCTCTCTCTCCCTCACCCCCCACCTCTTTCAAGTAATAAAGTAAATCTTTTTTAAAAAGACATGAAGTTGGGAGGTGTTGGCTAGGGAGAGGGGAGATGGATATAACCAAGATATGTTGTATACACATATGAGACTTTCAAAGAGTTATTTCAAAAACGCATCCTGTGTGATTCCATACATGTTAAGTTTGAAAACAACTGGTCTTTATCTATGACAAGAGAGGTTAGGATTGGAATGACCACTTCAGGAGAGAGAGTACTAGGAGATCAGGCTTTACCTTCAGAATGAGGATGATTAACCCTTTGGCTGAAGACCTTGTCCTGAGAAGACATCCTCAGGTAGCTATCTGGACCACTCACGACATCGTGAACTGAGTTTGTCTTCCCACTAGCGCAGAGCTAAGACTTAGCTCTGTTCTCCTTTCATCAAATTTGATCGGTTTGTAGGTTTGCTGGATCGTACAGTTCCTACCTGGTTCTTTCCTTACTGAATGTATTCCTAATTTTTTAATTTTTTAAATTTTTTGATGGCCTTGGTCTATCTGTATGCAGCACAATAATTTTTTATAGTTTGGCTTGTTACTTAAAGCTTTCTCAGCCGGGCGGTGGTGGCACATGCCTTTAATTCCAGCACTTGGGAGGCAGAGACAGGCGGATTTCTGAGTTCGAGGCCAGCCTGGTCTACAAAGTGAGTTCCAGGACGGCCAGAGCTAAACAGAGAAACCCTGTCTCAAAAAAAACCAAAAAACCAAAAAACCAAAACAAAACAAAAAAAGCTTTCTCTTATGTAATATCTTTTAAAGGGGTCAACTGTAGCAAATTTATTTATCACCTTAACATTTTATCTTATGATAACCTCCATATTATGACAACGTTAAGGAAAATCCTTTGGATTTTCTAGATTAATAATCATGACATTCACTAAAGACTAAAATGAAAATTCAAACTCTGCAGCTGACTTTAGCTACTTTGTAGATTCTTTTTTACCCACCCTTGGTCAGTAGATAGGAGAGAAAGAAGGAGAGAGGGGAGAAAGGGGAGGGAGGGAGGAGGGGGAGGGAGGGGGAGGGGGAGGAAGGGAGGGAGTATAGGGAGAGAAATCTGAATCTAATTTCTTTCCTTTAGTTTCTAAAAAACTACAACCAACCTGTCTGAATGATCCATAACCACCCATGCTACCTGTGTGTGTGATGGGGGGGGGGGGTCCTAGCATTTATATACCCTCTGAAAAAAATCCCAGAATTCCAAACGTCACACAATCTCAGAAACTATCTGCAGCTGGAAACTACGGCTCTGCCACAGCGCAAGGCAAACCACAGTCTGCTGCTGCGAAGCACACCTGGATCCCCACACCTGGGATTAAAACAAAAAAACATATTCTTATATTTCTGTTTTTAAAGAAATGAAAATTCCAGAATTCTCACTACATTTCTCCCTTTCTGTGTTAAGCCATTGATTATGCTGGATGTAGTGAGAAATTAGAGAGATGCTTTTCATGAAATAAGCACCATCAGTTAAGTGGTCTTCGTGAGACGTCCCCTGCTCAGTTCTGACCTTTATAGGTTTTGTTGGTATTCACAGCTTTTCATTTCCTGTGGACTATAAACACATTCACATAAGCAATGCAGAACTTTGCTGGTTTCCGTTCTGGGGTTAGCACATCCTTATAGTACATATGCTGATTTAACTCCACACATTCTTTTCTATAACTTGGTGACTCTTCTTGTTTAGTATTGAGGCTTTTCAGTCTGCACGTTACTCCTTGGCTGAAACAGCTCATAGTTTTGGCTTCAGGGCCTTGAGCTAGGGTCCCAAGGCTGTTTCCTGATTGTAACTATAGCTTGAAATTACCTTAAATATCTCTTCTGGACCTACACTCATAGACTCAACGCAACCCTTGCTACATCACCTAGACATCCCTGGAAGCTCAGGCTTATTTTCCTGATTTATACTTAGAAAAACAAAACAAAACAACAAAAACATTGCCTTGATAGATGCTGCATTTACAGTTTTGTTGCAAATGACCACATTTCCCACAATTTAGAGATCTGAGCTCTCTTGCAATTTGGTCACTGTCTTTTTGCAAATGACTGTATTTCTTGAAGGCACTGGGCATTTTCATATTAGAGACCTCTAATGATTGCATGGTACACATTAGTGCCAATTGACCTATTATGATAGCATGGTACACATTAGTGCCAATTGACCTATTATGATAGCATGGTACACATTAGTGCCAATATCGGTCATATCCCTTATCCATTCATGTATAGAAGCTGCTTGTGCCTTTAACAGTTTAATAAATTTTATATTAGGTATTCAATTTTTCAAATGCCAAGGTCTCTATCAACACCTGTTTTGCATCAGGGTCTGATACAGCTCTGTTCACTGCTGACACTAATCTTTGTTTAAAAATCAGTGAAGATGATCTTTGTGCCACCAGAGTCCGGCGCTGTGGGCGGTTGCGGGAGAGCAGTTGGCTGCTGGTGGCCCGGTCTTATTTCTCGCTGCGGCTGGCTACCGGAAGCCACAATGCCTCAGTTCCAGACTTGGGAGGATTTCAGCTGCGGGGCAGAGAAGCAGTACCTGGAGGACCCCAGGAAGGTACATGTGGCTCTCAGATACAGGCGTGTTGATGGGAATTTGTGTATCAAAGTAACGGATGTCACTATGGAAACAGAACGAATGGTTTGAAACGAAGACCGTTATGTTCTTGGGAAGCAATCAGCTTTTGAAACAGAGTGTTGGGAAAGAAATATTTATGTAAGGGAGCTATCGAAAGCCGAGAGACGAGCCTGTGTCCTAAGGTTTGCTTTAGAGAGTAGGAATGTCGGGATTTCCAGTTAGAAAACGTTTATTTTGGGAAACTGAATAAGAAATATCTTAGAAAGCCGGGCATGGTGGCGCACGCCTTTAATCCCAGCACTTGAGAGGCAGAGGCAGGAGGATTTCTGAGTTCGAGGCCAGCCTGGTCTACAAAGTGAGTTCCAGGACAGCCAGGGCTATACAGAGAAACTCTGTCTCAAAAACAAAAACAAAAACAAAAAACAAACAAAAAAAATCTTAGAAATTTTTGCAGATAATTTGATGTTGGGAAAATATATAATTTTTTCTGGTAAATTTATGTCAGTAATTTGTTTGAAAATTAACAAGAGAAGTTCTTTCTTTTTTTTTTTTCCCTTGTTCCAGTCAACCCCACTTGCTCCTGCTCTGCTCGCTCCGGCCAGCCCTGCTCTCTCCAGCCGTCCCCGTTTGCCCCCTCCTCTCCGGACAGCCCCGCTTGCTCTGTCGGCCCCGCTCGGTCGGTCTCTCCAGTCCAAGGATTCGTTTATTATTATTCTTCATAAGTACGCTGTAGCTGCACCAGAGGAGGTGGTTGTGAGCCACCATGTGGTTGCTGGGATTTGAACTCATCACCTTTGGAAGAGCAGTCGGGTGCTCTTACCCGCTGAGCCATCTCACCAGCCGGAGAAGTTCTTTCTAGTTGTGTTTGTTTAAGAGGAAATAGAACATAACTTTTGTTGCATTGGTATGTTTCTTTTGGAGTATAACATGTATGTCGTTCTAATACACACATGGTAACAGGGATTACCTGCTCTGTGGTGCTCCCGATCTGGTGTTGTGAAGAGCAAGTCTGCTTTATCTTTCTTGACAGGTTCAAACTGTGTTTTTAAATGGAAGGGATCTGTGGCATCTGCTTGCTGAGTGGTGAACAGAGTGAGATGCAGCGCGTTGTGCGCGGGCAGGATACTGACACTGATGGCTGACAGTGTATACGTTCACATCAGTGTCCAGTGTACGCGGAGCACTCAGTGTGGTACCTGCCTCAGTATTAATATAGCATGCCTCTCAGAACTGTTAGGTTCCTGATAAACCACAAGTCCACCATTTATATGTAGCCTGTATTTGTAAAATCTGATTTTACCATTTAAATGTAAAGTTCCATGTTGTCTGCTCAAGACTGAAGGTACTGCCTTAAAGTATTTTTTGTAAAAGTTTGTCATGTTGAATAACGTGAAATTTGTATTAGTTATAAGAATTCTAGGCCAGTAAATAAAATATAACCATACAAAAAAAATCAGTGAAGACTTCTCAGGAGCTTCTCAGGAGCTTTGTATAATCTTTGTAAATGAGGTGGATTTTTCCCCCTGGCGTTCATCAATTTTGTCCCAAGTTCTTGAAGCCACTGAGAGGCATTGTTCTATAGCAGAGACATCAAATTGAATCTGTTCTTGTAGGTCAGGGTACCGCCCTTCACCCAGCAACTGGTCTTTTCCTATATTCATTCCCCTTGCTCTCTTTGGCTGTGCCATCTTTATGGCTTCTTCTCTTCACCATGTTCACCACTGCAACTGCAAACTGGCCTCTATTATAGATGTTACCAATTCCTTCAGTCTTGAGGAATAGTTCTCATATGAGTAGGTGAGTTATTTAGAATTTATTTCACATAAGGCAAGTACATCCCATATGAAATCATGGCCTCCTTAAAAGACCTTAGGTCTATCATTTCTATGGGACTCTGCTCTATCTTGTTATAACCTTGTTCCACCCCATTAGTAGGCATATGTTGTACAGTGACTAGAAAAGCTGATGGTGGTCTTCTAACTCCAGGTCACCCCTCCTTTCACTCTGGCAACTTGGTTGACAAGATTGACCCTTTCTCTGGAAACAGGCTATCCCATCAGATTGTCCTCCTGCCCTTTCAGCTTTTCTCTGACCTGACCACTCGTAGGCACCGTTTCTTTCCCTCTTTCTTCCAGCTGGAAAATCCCGACCTCTTGCTCAGGTCACCAGGACTGAGCCTTTGGATTCCCTCTTCTCCAGTGCATCTCAATTCTCAAGTGCTCCACCTGAAATCTCTACAGATGGACAGCCAGCTCTGCAATCCTTTCAGAAATGAGAGCACAGATTAACCATTTTTGTTTGCCTATTTCATCCATTCCCCAGTCCCCCCACCCCCCACCCTGCCCCCAGACACCTCTATTTCCAACTGCTCAGCCAGGCTTTCAAACTTTTTTGAAATACAATGTACAAAGAAGAAGAAGAAGAAAAAAAAACAGAAAATCCTCTCTGGGAGCAAAGCAGGGGATATTCCAGTGGTAGCAGCCACAATAAACTTTTTGCTGGCCTCTTGAAAAAGATATCCATTTATATACCCTCTGAAAAGTTCCTAGAATTCCAAACATCACACAATTGCAGGAACTATCTGTAGCTGGCAAAACCATACCTCTGCTAGAGCATGAGGCAAATCATAGTCAGCTGCTGTGGACGGTCCACATCTGGGATTAAAACAAAAACATATTCTTATTTTTCTGAGTTTTAAAAGAAACTAAAATTTCAGAATTCTCACTACAATCCTTGCCATGGACCGGGCTCAGTGGGCCCTCCTCAATCCATGTGAATCAGAGTCTCAGACAGATGGGCATAGAGTTGGCGGGAATGGGGTGACAAACAGACACGGAATGAGAGAGTGTGTTGAATCTGAATGTAATGTCCAAATGAAAACCGCATTTTTTTTCCCCGAGACAAGGTTTCTCTGTGTAGCGCTGGCTGTCCTGGAGAAACCCTGTCTCGAAAAAAAAATTTTTTTGTTTTACTGTGGGGCTGGAGAGATGGCTCAGTGGTTAAGAGCACTGACAGCTCTTTCAAAGGTCCTGAGTTCAATTCCCAGCAACCATATGGTGGCTTACAACTATCTGTAATGAGATCTGATGCTCTCTTCTGGTGTGTCTGAAGACAGCTACAGTATAGTCATATAAAACAAAATAAATAAATCTAAAAAGAGAAAGAGAGAGATAAATTTTTTTAAAAATCTTCAAAAAATTATATATATATATATATATATATTTTAAAGATTTATTTATTTATTATTTGTAAGTACACTGTAGCTGTCTTCAGACACTCCAGAAGAGGGCATCAGATTTCATTACGGATGGTTGTGAGCCACCATGTGGTTGCTGGGATTTGAACTCGGGACCTTCGGAAGAGCAGTCGGTGCTCTTACCCGCTGAGCCATCTCACTTTACTGTAGTCTTTTCCTTTCACCTTAGCTGGAGCAGCCTTTTCTTCCTACCACAGAAGTTTGCCTCTGTAATTTGACTAGTCGGCTGCCTCTGTTCTTTTTTTCCTCCCTGGAATTCCTGGTGTTTGCCTGGGCTTGAGATTGGTGATACCTAATGCCTTCGAGCAATGTGCATCTTTCCCTGGGGTTTTGGGCTATTTTCCCCCCATTAGCACACATCCCTTCACCCTGCCAAACTGGTTCTTTCCTCAGCATCTTTGCACCTTCTGTGCCTTCTGTGGGGTTCTCTCGGGTCATTCCTTGTGCAGCAAGATGCTTTCCAGTTAATCAGCTTCAGGACCAGGGATCACCTATTCAGAGGCCCCTCCTGCCTCCTAGCCCGAGGATTAAGATCTGATCTTTTACTGTCTGTTGTATCCATCTTGTCTTCCATACCTATCACTTCACGGGACAGAAGTCCCGTCATTCGATAACATTCTTGCTAAGTCCATTCTTACCACATTCCCAGGGTCTAATCCATGCAGTCCCTAGAAAATACTTAACAGAAGGAACGAGAGTGAATTAGTTAATGCTGTGGCTACCTGGTCCAGCTTTCCACTCCTCACACAGGAAGGAGCCCTGAAATGGAAGCTTGGAGGCCGAGAAGGTATAAAACAGTAGTTTGTAACATTGTAACACTGGCCACGCAGTGCCTGTTGGGCCTCTACCCAGTGCTGATACCACTGTCTGGTATCTGGGCAGGAACTGGGCTAGGCTTTCTAGCAATCTCCCTAGGTGAGGGTGGAGGTTTCTGAACCCAACCCTAGGGCTAGATTTTGCTGTGCTAAGGACAGCATTGGCAGCTGGCAACAGCGTAGGTTGCCAGAAGACAGAAGAAGATGGGAGATGGATTTCATTACAGTGGCTCACGCTTATAATCCCAACAGTCAGAAGGCTAAAGCCTGAGGATGGCCTCCAGTTTGAAGCCAGCATGGGCTATGTAGTGAGTCCCAGGCTAGCCTGAGCTACAGAATAAGACCCTGATTCAAAAATGATATAAAGAAGGACTCCCTCCCAAAAAGAGAGGGTCATAAATCAGGTCCAAGGCTTCAAGAAATCTGCTGCCCATAGAATTCCACAAAGCAGTCAACCCTATCACACACCCTGGAGCCTGGAGGTCAGAAAAAAAACAGGCAACCTGACTTGTCTCCCAACCCTGTGATAGTAGTTTCCGGGTCTGACTTTTACTCATCCTCTCTGCTCCCTAATCTCAGGCTGGCTCATTCTCCTGCACCCTTGGATACTAAACCTCAGGGTTCTGGGGCACCAACCTCTCATACCAATGAAAGTCTGCTCTTGCCATTTTGAGGTCAAACTGAGTCTATTATCTTATTTATTTCTGCTGACTTACTTTGAAGAACAGGAAGGGGGGAGGAGAGGGAGGAAGAGGAGGCAGCTGCAGAGACAGGAATAAAATTTATCAGCTCCACTGCCAGTATACAAGCATAGTAATGAAGATGGAGAACTGCACACACATGTTTGAAGGCACTGCTTTTATGGTGGAATCTCTATGTAGGCGATGAGGCAGGCTTGCTTTCTCTCTTCTTTCTTCAAAACAATCTCCTCCTACAGCCTAGGTCTCATCCTATAGACAAAGATGAACTTGAACTTCTTCTGCTTTTCCTCCCTCCACTATAGGTATGTGCCACCAATCCAGTTTATAGATGCTGGAGCTTAAACCAGGCATTTGAGGCAAGCACTTTACCAATTCTCTGCTCAGACAGTCTTTCAGTGTTCACAGAGCCTGGTTGCTTAGGTCTTATCTGGTAGGAAAGCTGTGAAGGGTTCATATCTATCTGAGTAGTATGGCAGATATCTCATCTGACCAAGCCAGCTCAGTCAGTCAGCAGGTTCTCTAGAGCAAGAGGGAGGATTAAAAAGAAAAGCTGGGCGTGGTGGCGCATGCCTTTAATTCCAGCACTCGGGAGGCAGAGGCAGGTGGATTTCTGAGTTCGAGGCCAGCCTGGTCTACAGAGTGAGTTCCAGGACAGCCAGGGCTACACAGAGAAACCCTGTCTCAAAAAACCAAAAAAAAAAAAAAAAAAAAAAAAAAAAAAAAAAAAAAAAAAGACAACTAGACAACATTGTAACATGACCCCAGCCAGTTCTGATGCTGAAACAGGTTTATTTTTTCCAAATCTGCTTTTATACCATTTTAATTACATGCAAGTAATAAGGTCGGCTCGAGGTTAAGGAACAAACAAGGCAATGAACAAAGTCCAGTGATCACTGTTTCTAGGGGCTTTTCGAGATGACCAAGATATCGGAGCCTACTTCCCTGTCTTAGGCCAAAGTCATACTCTTGCCTGAAGTCTACTTCTTTGTTCTAACCCAAAATTAGATTCCTGCCTGAGCTGACTTCCCTGTCCTGGCCCATTATCAGATTCCTGCCTGAAGCCTATTTCTTGTCCTGGCCCAATGTCAAATCCCTGCCAAGCGGTCCCAAAAGCTCTTCACATCTTCCCCTTTTTTATTTCATAAACAAGACTGCGTCTGTCTTAGGTTGTTCTGACAAGAATGCCTTCATTACCCACTGTGGAATATGCATTATCAAAAGCAATGCACTTCTGTGTTAGGCTGGTAAGGCTCTGTGTAGAACTAACCCGTCTCTGACTGCCAGCATGTTAAATTAATAACTCTGTCTGGGGGGTCCAATTTTTGTTTCAAGCCGTGTATTTTTGGCCACTAACATGTTGATGTTATTAAATGCAAATTTTATTACAATGAACAGGAATAAAAGTATTCCCAGGACAAGAGAGGCTAGCATAGGGGGCTGGAGAGATGGCTCAGTGGTTGAGAGCACTGGCTGCTCTTCCAAAGGTCCTGAGTTCAAATCCCAGTCAACATTGTCAGGGCACTCAGCAGGCTCACAGGTCAGCATCACTCTTTGTCCCAGCATCAGGATGTCTTATCAAATACTCTGGCAGCTAGCACGCTCCTTCAGCATCCTGCAGAAAAAAAAAAAAAAAAAACCTACACAAAATGCCCTCTTCCAATATTAAATACCTGGTCAGGACCATGCCATGTGCCAGTATGTGGATCCTTCCATTTCACCTAGGCTTAAGTCTGCCTAGTTGCCATAGACACTCAGAGAGTTCCTTGGCATCCAAATTAAAAAAAAATTTTTTTTAAAGATTTTTATTTTTATTATATGTGAGTACACTGTAGCTGTCTTCAGACACTCCAGAAGAGGGAGCCAGATCTCATTACGGATGGTTGTGAGCCACCATGTGGTTGCTGGGATTTGAACTTATCACCTTCGGAAGAGCAGTCGGGTGCTCTTACCCGCTGAGCCGTCTCACCAGCCCCCTTTAAAAATTTTAAAATAAAAACAGCATGATTTAAATAATTGTGTGGTGTATGGAAATATAACTCCTCCTTTTTATTTTATGACAATATTGTTTTAAAGTTCTGTAATACCTGTTTCTCAATACCTTGTCCTTGAGGATCATAAGGCATCCCAGTAATATGGGTAATATTAAATTGTCGACAAAACATCTCAAATGCTTGCCTGCAATAGCCAGTTCTATGATCTGTTTTAATCTGATTTGGAACAACCAGCATAGAAAAACAATGTAGGCAATGACTAATTACATTTTTAGTTGCTTCTCCTGTTAAAGCAGTTGCAACTAGAAAGCCTGAGAAGGTGTCGATAGTCACATGTACATATTTTAATTTTTCCAAAATAAAAAATATGGGCAACATTCATTTGCCATAATTGATTAGGCAAGTCTTCAAGGATTAATACCATTATGTGGTACAAGTAGAAATTAAGGACATTGAAAACAAGTCTTTACAATCTGACGTGCACATTATCTAGAAATAGCAAATTATTGTCTCAAGCTATTACTATTTTGATGATGTAAAGAATGAGATTGTTTGGCTAATTGTTCCTGTGTAAGGTCTATAATCTGCCTAGTATATAAATCTGCTGTGGCATTGCCCTAAGGGGTCCAGGCAATCCAGTATGAGCTCTTAAATGTCCTATAAAGTTAAGGAACAGTACGTTCTCTTAAATTAAGCTGTGTTTGTAATAAATAATTGCAAAATTTGAGAATTAGCAGTATCTAAAAAAGGAACAGTTTCAAGCAATTGTAAACCATGAACTATATGTTGGCTATCAGTATACAAATTTAAAACTTGATTTTTCAGCATTTGAAAAACAGCAGCCCCTTTCTAGCAGTGCCGACCTCCCTACAGGAAACATGCCTCTCACAAAGGATCTCCTTGATCCCTCTCCAGAGGAGGAGAAGAAGAAAGACAGGAAAAGGCGCCTGGTGCAGAGCCCCAATTCCTACTTTATGGCTGTGAAATGCCCAGGATGCTATAAAATCAGCACGGTCTTCAGCCATGCACAAACAGTAGTCTTGCGTGTTGGCTGCTCCACTGTCCTCTGTCAGCCTACAGGTGGAAAAGCAAGGCTGACAGAAGGATGCTCCTTCAGGAGGAAGCAGCACTGAAAGCCCCTGATTGAAGATGAATGGGAACCTTACCAATGAACACATTTTGGATATATAACAGAGAGAGAGAGAGAGAGAGAGAGAGAGAGAGAGAGAGAGACAGCTACAGAGTATAATCCAATTATTTGTGCTGAAGCAGGGAGAAACTCAAGAGAATGAACATGTGATACAATTACATATACTGCCTTCCCATTAGATGCGCCATCTGTAAATACAGTAAAAAGTGCATTTTCTATGAGCTGCATGCACAGATTTATAGAAAATACAAAAGCATGCACAGAGGCAAATCGTGACAACTCGTCTTTTGGATCATGATTATCAATTTTGCCTGAAAAACTTGAACATGCAATATGTCAAATATCAGTATTATGCAATAACCAATTTAATTGCTGTTTGGAATACAGACTAAACATTTCATCGGGTTATTTCCCAAAATACTTTCATGATTCTATCCTACAATTCTGTATTAACACAGCAACAGCTTCACAATAGGGTGTTAAAACCTTTTTTGTAGATGAAGACAAATCCACATTAATGGTTTCTTTTGTCAAAGAATGTCTGTGTGCACATGAGAAAGTAGCAGGAACTCAAACAGCCAACAATTGATCATAGTCTATGTAATGTATCTGTTGTTGGCTAATAGCTTCCTCTACTTTCTGCAAAGCTATTTGTCTCTCATCAGTTCATTGTTGAGGAGAATTAGGATTTGCATACCCCTTGAGAATATCAAACAGAGGTTTAAGTTCTCCTGTGGTGAGCTTAAGAGGAGGTCTTATCCAATTAACATCTCCTAACAACTTTTGAAAATCATTTAAAGTAAGTAAATTATTTTTTCTTACTTGAATTTTCTATGCCACAGTTTGTTTAGGATATAACTATAAATATTGAAAAGGATATTGTTTTTTAATCTTTTCTGGAGCAACAACCACTCCCCAAAATTTTAAAGCTTGTTGTATATGAGCAAAGGCTTGTAGTAAAACTCCCTCAGAGGGATAAGCTAATAAAATACCATTCATATTATGAATAATATACACTGGAAGATTCAAAGCCCTAACTTCTTGTATTGAAGCAGGGACAAAATTTTTTACATAATGTAGGCCTATAAGCCATTCCACGAGGCAAAACTTTCCAATGATATCGCTTCATGGGCTCTCCAAAATTACAAGCAAGCTCACTAAATGCAAACTTTAGAGACCTGTTTCCCTGGGTTGGCTCATGCCACATGCTGTTTGAATGACTCCAACTCTGAGTTACCAGTTTTAAGCCAACTTACTGTTAGCAATGTTACAGATTTTTTTTTTTTTTTTTTGTTTTTCAAGACAGGGTTTCTCTGTATAGCCCTGGCTGTCCTGGAACTCACTCTGTAGACCAGGCCGGCCTCGAACTCAGAAATCCGCCTGCCTCTGCCTCCCGAGTGAATGTTACAGATTTTTAATCACACCCAATAACTTATAAGCCAATAGTCTATAACCAAGACATGCACAACATATTTATAAGTATTTAAAACCAGTCAGAAACAAAAACAAAGTAGTTAGTTACACATTTACTTATTTAGACCAGACAAAATGTTCTTACTTTTTCTAGCTGTAATTTCAAGAGAGGAGCACCTTGTCACCTGCTGAACCCAATGATCACAGTCACAGAGATTTTTCTAGGATAAACGGCCATCAGCTCCCTTATCATAGAAGCAGAGAAGCTGCTGGCCCTTTAAGAGCAGCTTGTGCAGACAATCAGCTCTTGGCAGGGCTTCTCCAGCTGTGCTAGACTCCTCCCTACAAGTGCAGGGCTCCAAAGGCCAATTGAGACTGCTTTTTTTTTTTTTTCCCCGTCCTGGTCCAAAATCAGATTCCTGCCTGAAGCCTACTTCCTTGTCCAGACCCAATGTCAGATTCCCCCAAGTGACCCCCCAAGCTCTCCACACTTATTGCTCTGCCAAGGAACACCCTATACCATGTGGGTTGTCTCTCCTGGAGAACAGCTGTCTGTGCAAGGCAGGCATGGGGGGGGGGGCGTCAAACTTCTGAGGGCTGGAGTCTGTTCATCAGGGATCATTCTCTACAGTTGCACAGGGTTGTCCTAAGAGAGACTGCAGCTAGGGCAGCTAGAGGATGAACTTATATTTCTGGTGATCCTTCTCAGAGGGAGAAGGAGCCTTGCTCTGAGATCAGCCTAGTCTGAAGTAAAAGCAGTCTTGAATTTAGAATAGCACAGCAGGCCATCAACCCTGGAATGGCAGCCACATCTCTCATTGCCCCAACCTTTCACTATCTTTATTATTATTATTATTACCACTGAGCATTATGCATCTTCTTTAAGGCAAACAAATCTGCAAATATTTCTGGAGTTTAGCTGGAAGGATAATAAACACCTACCTTAAAATGTATAAAGGGCTGTGAATATAGTGATGGAGTGTCTACCTAGTATATATGAAGCCCAAGATTCAATCCCCAATACTGAAGAAACAGACCAAAAAAAGCTGGGGAGTGCACACCTGTAATACCAGCTCTTGAGAGTTGGAGGCAAGGAAATCAGTCTGTAATGAATGAGATCTTGTGTTAAAAAAAAAAAAGTAAAAAATATTCCATATGGTCATAATTGCTGGGGGAGGAGGGAAATAGAACAGGGTAGAAAATAGGCCGGGCAGTGGTGGCGCACGCCTTTAATCCCAGCACTCGGGAGGCAGAGGCAGGCGGATTTCTGAGTTCGAGGCCAGCCTGGTCTACAGAGTGAGTTCCAGGACAGCCAGGGCTATACAGAGAAACCCTGTCTCGAAAAACCAATTAAAAAAAAAAAAAAAAAAGAAAATAAAGGTAGTCCCCAGTGCTGAGGACAGAGAGAGAAATTAGAATCTAAAATGAGAGGATCTGAGAGTTCTGGGGTCCAGCCTGTGTGAGAGCTCTGGAGTACAGCCTGTGGAAGCCTGTTCTTTCAGGCATGGAGAACAACAAGAGGCCAGCCCTGACTGGGCACCGTGTGTGCAGTTCACTTTGATACTGAGCTGGAGGCCAGCAAGAGGTGGCATAGTTAGGCAGAGCGGGCAGTCCTGAGAGTCTAGCTGCCTCTGGAGCCTCTCTGGGGAGTGGTTACTAATCCATAGGCTGATAAATGGAGAGTGGACTGAAGGCAGCAAGGTCAACAGGGGGCTGGGCAGGAACTGTGACACTGATCTGCAGAGAGACTTGTAGGGGTTTAGGTACTCAGGTCACGGGCATGTCAAAAAGTGGCGTGTCCCCGAGACAACACAAGCTCCTGGCACAACAGATGAATGCAAAACAAACAAAACAACAACAGCCATACTGAAACAGTCAGGGGACACACAAAGCCAGAGGGCGGGCTGTCTGCTGTCTATCAGCAGCCGAACACTGGATCAGGAAGAGCCTGAACTGGGCAAACACTTTTGGGGTCGAGTAACATGAAGTTGGCATTTAAACCTGAAACCTGGGCCTCTTGGTTCATGCCTGTAATCCCAGTAAGATTGAGGGTTGATGCTGGAGAATGGCTTTAATTTTGAGGCCAGCTGGGGCTACAGAGTGCGATCTGGACTCAATCAATATTTTAAAAACAAAACCATGAGCCTGGGTAAGTGGGTATAGACAGAGGGAAAAAAGAAAAACTAGATAAAACTGGTAAACACAGAGCCATGAAGGCCTCAAGAGAAGGTGATTCCAAGAGGAACCTATTGGTAATATGAGTTTCTCTTGTCCACCTTTAGAATGATGGGATTAAAAAAAAAATGTTTACTGCACTCACTGCAGAGTGTAGGTGCTTAATAAATACTCGAATTTTAAAAACCTATAAGCCACATCTTTGCTAATGCCCGGAATGCAGGGTTACAACTCTGGCCTCCTTTACAGAAAGGCCAATAGCCAAGAAGGAGGTCATCCACGTCCAGGGTTCCCATCATGTTCCTTGCCTTTCCTGGCTACACTGACACGTGCTCACTCAGGCAGGAGGCCTTCTGAGTAACACAGGCCCCAATACAAAGGAGTCTTGGATGAGCTCTATGTTTTGGAGCTTGGTAAACCTAGCTCCAGACCTATCAATTTACCGAGGACTCTAAACATCCCTCTGACCAGACTTCTATTGGCTTTTATCTTGTCCATCTGTCCACTCATCTGTTCACCTGTCTAAACATTTTTTAAAATTATTATAATGTGGGGTGTGTGTGTGTGTGTGTGTGTGTGAGAGAGAGAGAGAGAGAGAGAGACCGAGAGAGATAGAGACAGAGAGAAACAGAGCATTCAAGCCTACCAGCGCCTTTAACCCGTTGAACCGTCTTATTGGCCTCCTATAGAGCCATGTATTTATAGTCATTTGTAGTCTGTAGTCATTCTCTCTGCTCCCTACTGCTATCCCTTTATCCATCTTAGCGACATGCAGTTCTGTCCATCCATCTGCTAGGTTGACCAGCTTTGCAGCTTATCACAGAATGAATATTGGCCTTGACATTCCTGTATCCTAGGAAACTCCCCAATGCGGGGCAAACCAGGACTGTCTGTCCATCCACCCTTATCCTAGGCATCCTGCAATCGATCCATAGGCACACAGCCCATCAGTTAACTTCAACACCAGAACAGACTGGCCACCCTCCTCACCCAGGACAACGCCCCGCCTCTTGCCCGCCCCTTGCCCATTCAGGAAGCCGCCCGAAGCGAATCCCGGCGCCCTAGCAACAGTCCTCCAGGCCGCCCAGGCCGCTTGCGCGGCTTGGGGTGCGAGCCAATAGCGAGGGGCCCTGGGAGCGAGGCTGGGGGGGCGGGGCCGAGCGCGGCCGCAGCCATTTTGGTGGAAGAGAAACAATAGGACGGAAGCGTCGCGGGACTGGGTTGTGGCCGCAGGTAACGCCCGCCCCGCCCGGCCCGTGGCCCTGTCACCCAGGGGCTCAAGGGAAGAGGTTTTCGGTGCTGGTAGCGGCCGGGCTCCGGGATCCCTGGGAGGCTTTGCAGATGGTTTGGGAAAGGGGGTCCTATGGCTGTCATTGAGAAGCGGTCTCCCCCCCCCCCTTTTTGTGTGTGTGTAGTCATCTCTTCTCTATTTACGGGGGGCCATTGTACCTTGCAGTCACTGGGGAGAGAAGCGTTGCCCACCGAGGCGGGGCAGAATCTTCCCCACCCCGGCATTGGAGAGGGTCTCCCGGAACCGGGGGAGGGGAGGGGAGGGGAGGGGGACGACGGGGACGACGACAGTGTCTTTCTCCGGTTTTGAAGCGGTCACCCTGGGTCTTCCGGTGGAGGACAGGATCTCTGATCTCACAGAGGTCCCCCGGCCACGGTCTCCCTGGCCTTTGAGGATGGGGTCTTTATCTTTGGATGGAAGGGTCAGCCCTGATCCTCAGGTACTGTTACCTGGGCCCGCAGATGTGCAGCCATTTTGGGTGTTGAACGTCAGTGCCAGTCAGCTCCTCTTTGATCCGGGAAAGGCGGGGGAGAGGGTGATGATCTGCGAATCCAACCTTACTGTCCCCCCCCCCCTTCTTCCTTAAGATCTTAAAATGGATCAGAAGGTGTCTTTTTTTTTCTTTCTTATGCTGATGCTCCTACCACGAGTGGGATTTTATTCGTATTTGATAACAAGACCGCATCTATCTTCTGCATCCTTCCTAATGACTTGATTCGTTTTTAGGATTTTAATTTCTATCAAATATCTAGAAAACTGTACTAGCGGGAAAATGAGTGGAAAAATGTAGGAACTGGTGAAATCTAGGGCTCTTCTTACACGCCAGTCATCGCATGTAAATACACATTTTGTTAGCAAAAATGTACATAGAGCAAGAACAAAATAATTTCGAATATTTGTAAGAAAAAGTATTGAAGGGATCCAGAGGCAGTGGGTTTGGGGGGGCGTAAGAAGGGACCGAGGGGATGGATATGGTCAAAATACATTGTATACATGCTTGGAATGGTCAAGGAATAAATATTTATGAAAATAAAAAGTCCTAAAAGAAAGAAGCCCTGGAAGTTTTTAAACAGCAAATATGGTGCAGACAAACATTTTGAAAAATTTAAAGGACCTTCCTTGTTTACAGCATTATTGTTGATTTTCAGTACTTAAAATGTTTGCTGTATTTGCACTTTCCCTGGGATAACATTTTAAGAGATGGGAGATGCTTACTTACCAAGTTGTTGCCGTGGAGGGTATAATTGTAGGGTTTTGTTTTAATTTTAGCAGCCATTGCAGATAGAAATACAAAATGAGTACTTATGTTTGGTGTAAACAGGCCATCTGACTGCCTACTAAATCTTTTTTGGAGATCAAGTTGGTTGAACTGTTGAGTGTAACTCAGACTGGTTTACCTGTATTCTTAGAGTAGAATTCAAGTGTATCAGTAGCAGGACTAGACCTGTTACTGTTGTCGAAACTAGTTTATCATATTTCTTTGGTGCTTTAGAGTTTCCTAGGAGACAGATTTTGGTCTTTACAATCAAGTATTTGAACATTAGAATGTGCCAGGAGTAATTGCTGACTGATGAATGTCAGGGCCTTTGCAGAGGATGTCAGGGCCTTTTTGTAAGCCCCAGAGATGTCACTGGTATCTAGGCAACAAGGATGAGTTTGAGCCTTCCTGAGGCCAACTTGTTGAGATGAAAAATTTTCCATTGTTGGCTCATAAAGAGAATGCACCGGGGAGTGGTTTTCCCTTTTAAGAGAAGAGGTTTGTTTGTTTGTTTGTTTGTTTGTTTGAGACAGAGTCTCTGGTTGGCCTGGAACTCATTATGTGTAGATCAGGCTGGCCTTGAGCTCATAGATTTGCCTGCCCCTGCCTCTTGTGTGCCAGGTTTAGAGGTATTTGCCCCTACTGCTGGCAAGGGAAACTATTTCATATCATGAAATGACTGTCTTACAAATAGACCACATTTTTTATGATAGAAAATGAGTTTAGTATGATTGCATTTTAAAGCATATTTTTTATTTTTTTATCTTATTTTTTTAAGACAGAGTTTTTCTGTGTCACCCTAGCTGTCCTGGAACTTGTTTGGTAGTCCAGCTGGCTTCAAACTCAAGATACCTTCCTACCTCTACCTCCCAAGTTATACTCCTGAGCCACCACACCTGGCTTTTTTTGGGGGGGGGGTATTTTGTCCTTATGTATGTACACCAGAGGACATGAGATCCCATGGGACTACAGTTATGGTTGGGAGCTGCCAACCCAGGACCTCTAGAAGAGCAGGCGGTGTGCTTAACCACTGAGCCATCTCTCCAGTCCTTTGCCTCACTCTTTAGAGATGGAAAAGTAGAAGAAAGCTGAATTGTGAAGAGTACATATCCCAGAAATGGCTCTGTTGTTTTGCTTTGAGTCTCAGACCCAGGACTTTTGAAACCATACTTGAGTGATATACCCTTAGCCCCAGAAATGTAACTTTGTTTACACATTTTAGTATATAGCTCTGAAGACAAGAAGTGTGGGGTTGTGAGTGAATCCCAACATTCAAAACTTAGGCAGAAGGATGCCAAAGTCCAGGATAGCCTGTGATCTGTAGCAAGACCAAGTCTCAAGAGGAAAAAGAAAAGGCTAGCTATGCAATCTACAGTACCATTACTCTGCTTAACATCTTGTAATTCCTTTTTTTTTTTTTTTTTTTGTTTTGTTTTGTTTGTTTTTTTGGTTTTTCGAGACAGGGTTTTTCTGTATAGCCCTGGCTGTCCTGGAACTCACTCTGTAGAACCAGACTGGCCTCGAACTCAGAAATCTGCCTGCCTCTGCCTCCCAAGTGCTAGGATGCTAGGACCCGGCTTTTTTTTTTCTTTTTTTTTTTTTTTAATTCCTAATTTTTCAAAGGTCTCCTATATATTGGCCCATCTGAAGTTTTTACTTGAGATTTATTTATATCAAGGGTCCAGATGAGCTCACAGCCTTCTGACTGAGCTGGCTGAGTCTCTTCAGTTTACCTGTGCTGCTCCTCTGTCTTCTTGTGATGTGCTTATTGAAGTGGCTGCAGGATAGAGCTCTGGCTTTTGATGACCTTTCCTGTGCTTGTTGACCTTTGGCTGGGGCAAGTAGCTGGATTTGAAGCCTCGCTCGTACTAATCCTTCCTGTAAAGAAGTTGGGAAAGAGCCACCAAGGCATATTCAGAAACTCTGTCTAGCTGTGTTACAGACCTGTGATTCCAGAGAGAATTCTAAGTTCAAGCCCAGCCTAGGCAGTGTAGGGAGACCTCCATCTTTAAAATTCAAAAAAATCTATTTTTATTCTGTATGTGTCTAGTTTGTGAGATAGATGGAGTACTTGTGGAGGTCAGAACAGCTGAAATATACCGGCTTGAGCAGGTCTCTTCTCTGTTTACATGTGCTTCAAAGATCAGATTCCAGCTGCCAGGCCTATGCAGCAAGCACCTTTCTTTACCCACTGAGCCATCTCACGTAGCCCCGAGGGTTTTGTTGTTGTTTTGGTTTCTCCTCACCAATATGAAATTTAGTTCAGACTCATATAATCGGGAGGATTATATATCCAAAATCTAATGATATGATCAGTATCTACAGATCTATAGAAAAATTTTCACAAAGAATAAAAATGTTCCTATTAGCATTCCTGTGCTGAAACTGGTACATACTTCATTCCTGTTTTCCATCTAGTTCCTGTCAAGTGTCTTGTCCTAATCACCTTGCTCTTAGCTGATGGATTTCAGTCCTCAGGTTTTTTAAACCTTTGCGTCTGGGATATTGCACTCCAGTGTCTGCTTTCTAAGCTTCTGAGTGTAGCTGAAATCAGCCAGGGTCTCTTCTCCCTGCTTGCTTCTTTCAGTTCTAGGGATGGGATCCAGGGCCTGTGCATCCAGACAAGTGCACGGACCCTGAACTACTACATGCTTATCCCCCCACCCCCACACCTTTAAAATTAATTCATCTCTCCATCCATCCTTTCTTTCTTTACTTATTTTAGTAAAGACTCTGGAAACTTCGTCAACTGGTATTGCCCTTCCCCTGTATCTGAGGCAGCCCTTGAGCTTATATCCTCCTGCCTCAGCCTCCCAAGGAGCTGGGATTGCATAGCTGTGCCATCAAGGCCAACTGTTGTTTTTTTTTTTTTTTTTTTTTTTTTTTTCCCATTCACAAACACCTTTACTTGAAACATATGATTAAATACAATCCAATTTTTAAACAGACAATGAACCACTTAGTTGATAGGCATTATATTATATCAATAGAAGCCAAAAGACACCTGCCACCAAGTAAAAGCTTATGGCCAACTGTTTTTGTCTGTTCTGTCATGGAAGATTTATAAAGCTTTCTGCTCACTTTGGATTGTTTTTAATACTTAGAACAGAAATTCACAGTTGATCAAAATGAGACGATATTAGTGTTTATGTATCCATTAATCTTACTGTAACTCGTTTAGAAACATTCTAAAGCCAGGTGTGGTAATAATACCCCCATTCTCTGAGCACTTGTGGGGGCTGAGGCAGGACTGCCTGTTTTCAAGGCCAATCTGCAAAACTCTGTCTCAGATAAAGGGATGAGGAAAGGAAGAAAAAGAAGTTTGTTGTTGACATTCAAATCTAAAGAAGGAAGAATAAAGCTTGTATTTTAGTGCTATAAACTGTGTTATAGACCAAAAAGCAGACCTCCTGGCCAGGTGATTGCGTCTTCGTTTTGAGGAGAGGAATGAATGTAAGCAGGGCGGCATCTCACAAGGCTGGACTTACAGATGAGTGGGTGCTCCCTCTCTTCTGCTGACCCTGAGATACTTAGGGTTCCAACTCCATGGGCCATACCACTCTGTCTCCATTCATAGCCCACAGTACCCTCCCTCCCAGGCTTTGTCTTGAGCTTTGTGTTTCTCTTCTAGCTGGGGCTGCTTTAGGACCAACAGCCTTTCCAGACTCTTGTGCACAACAGAAATGTGATGTCCCAAGGGCTGCAAGCACTTGTCTCCCTCCGCTCCATTGGGGAATGCAAAAATATTGCATCACCCTTCACTGCTTATTTTAGGAGAGTAACAGATTGTTTTTGTTCTAAAGTATAAAATGAACATTGGATAATAATGTTTCCTCTAACTGTTCTCCCTACTCAAATTTTAATGTTTAATTGTTTTATACTATTTTTTTGAAATAGGTTGCTAGAGACAATAAAAGTTTTTAACATAGCTGTACAAAGAACTTCTGTTTTGGGGCTGGTGAGATGGCTCAGTGGGCTAGGGCACTGACTGCTCTTCTGAAGGTCCTGAGTTGAAATCCCAGCAACCACATGGTGGCTCATAATCACCTGTAATGAGATCTGATGCCCTCTTCTGGTGTGTCTGAAGACAGCTACAGTGTACTTAATTATAATAATAAATAAATCTTTAAAAAAATATTTAAAAAAAAGGAACTTCTGTTTTGTTTTTTGAGACAGGGTCTAATAAGCATGTCACCCTGGCTAACCTTGCAATGTAGAGCAGGCAGGGTGAGCTTGAGAGGCCTGCCCGCCGTGCACCAGCGCAACAGCACTTTATCTCTTGAGATGGAGTCTCACCTAAGAGAACATGTCGGCCTTTTGAGTGTTGAGACTACAGGTGTGAACCGCTGCACTGCCTACCATTTACCTCCCCCTGTCTTGAACCATCTTTACACAAAACTCACAGATATCTGCCTGCCTCTGCCTCCAGAGTACTGAGGAGTTGGAACTAAAGTCATGTGCCACTATGCCTGGCTGTTTGCATATTTGAATGTGCAGATGCCGGTCCTTCTTCTGGTCTTTATAAAATTTGGGTAGGGCCTTCAGTGACTGAAGAGCACCTTCCCAAGGCCTCATGTGTGATGACATCATTGCTTAGTTGGGATTGAGTCCGTCTGGATTGAGAACTCTACGCCAAGGTAAAAAGGTCCTGGGAACATTTGGGAGTATAAACCTCGTTAGGCTCTGTGGCCTAAATATTGATGGATATGGTTACCCGTTCAAGTAAAGTCTAGAAAAGGAAGGAACAAGAATGGTATTTGTTTTCTCAAAGAGTGTTTTGCTTTTTTTTTTTTTTTTTTTTTTTTTCCTACAAGACAGGGTTTCTCTGTATAGCTCTGGCTGTCCTGGAACTCACTCTGTAGACCAGGCTGGCCTCGAACTCAGAAATCCGCCTGCCTCTGTCTCCCAAGTGCTGGCATTAAAGGCGTGTGCCACCACCGCCCAACTCTGTTTTTGCTTTGGAAGTTACATAATTTCCTTGTGATAAGAGAGAAAATATGCATGAATGAATGAATGAACGAATCCGAGCATGCATAAGCACATGGGCACACCAAGTAAGAGTGATGCCGCCAAAGTGGAACTGCTCTATTGGTAGTCAGTCCTCATTCCTCAGTTTGGTTTTCCTTGACCAGAGCCTACTGCTTCCCTCACAAGACTATGAGTAGAGCTGGATTTGCTTTCCTTTAAGTAGACTTTGAAGATGGTTTAGAAGTCTCATGATTTGTGAAGGATAGTTGGCAGGTGGTTCTGTTTAGGACATAGTGCTATGAATGGTGTAGTCTTAGAAGTTTTCTCACAAGGCTGGCTGGCTTTCTTTTTCTTTTTTCCTTTTTCTGGTTTGTTCTTGGAAGAAAACTGACTGTCTACAGGCAGAATGGATAATAAAAACTAGACAGTTAACGTGTGATATTTTGTAGACTCGAGGTACAATATTTGCCTGAAGGAGGGCTTGAGAAGAGCCAGAGGAAGTTCCTAGAGTTGTTGAGAAAGCACAGGATCTGGTGCTGCATAGGGCTCACCCTTGTTCCAATTCACTGCAGGTGCTGGCTGGAACAGTGTTGGGGCTTACTGTCCATGAAGTCCCTGTCCTTTTGGTACCCTTTGTTTCAGATTTGGGGTTAGGTGAAGTGCTGATAACAGGGAGCATAAAATCTTGTCTGAAGCTATCAGAATTTCTTAGGATGTCATCCATGGTCCTCTTAGCTTCTATGCATTGGTACATCCACTTTTGCACGTATGTAGACATACATGTGCGTATACACACACACACACACACACACACACTGGGTTGTTTGTTCATTTGTTTTTTTAAAATAAGAAATAAACTTGTAAGCCGGGCGTGGTGGCGCACACTTTTAATCCCAGCACTCGGGAGGCAGAGGTAGGCGGATTTCTGAGTTCGAGGTCAGCCTGGTCTACAAATTGAGTTCCAGGACAGCCAGGGCTACACAGAGAAACCCTGTCTCGGAAAAAAAAAAAAATAGAAAAAGAAATAAACTTGTAGAAAATGAATTCCCAGTTTTAGAGCTCAGAGATCAAGTTTGTACAGGGCTTTTGTGCCTTGTCTCTCTTCCTGCTGCTGCTGGAGGTTCACTGACTGCTGTGGATGGGCAGACCCGTAGAGCCAGCAAAGAAGCCCTGACTCCTTAAGGTTAGAATGATTCTGCTGCTCTTAGCAGTGAGTCTTGATTTAAGGCACCTGTTGTTTTTCTGTGAGGAGACCTGGATAATAAGTACCTCATGTCTACACCTGTAAGGATAGTAATCAGTACCTCTCCCAGAGAGTTGTTAGAATGGAGAAGCCATGTAAGTGTTTAATAAACAGGAGCTTATGGTGGTTCAGGCCTATAATCTCAGTACTCAGGAGGTCAGAGCAGGAGGATGGTGATTTAAAGCCAACCTGAGTGACATAGGTAGACTCTTGTTTCAAAACAAAGCATGGCTGGGAATGTAGTTCTCCTAGTGCTGTGTAAGGCCCTGGACTCAACCCACCATACACAAGCTGTGTGCAGTGCTCACCTGTACTTCCAGCGTTTAGGAGGATCAGAAGTTCAAAGTAACTTTCAGCTACATAGCAGGTTCAAGGCCAGCCTAGGCCACATGAGACCCTGTTTCAAAGAAAACAACCCCCCCAGCACCTCTTATTTCTGTTAAAACCAAATTATATTGAAAGCTGAGAAGTTGGTTGTTTTCTCCTCTGACTATCCTGTGCCTTACATACACCTGGGTCATATAGTCTTCACTTGTGAGAAGGTGAACCATTTCTCACAGACTCGAATATGGAGTAAAGTTATTAAGCCTAAAGTATGCGCTATATCAGTGTTGCTTTTTGGATAGTTTAAAAATCTTGAAGAGCTGGGAAGCTGTCTTTGGTTTTATATCAGTTTTGGGAATACTCCACCATTCATTTTTTTTCTTGGTGGTAAAAGTAATGTATGCTCAGAATTAGTATTTAAAGGAATTTCAAATACTCAGCAGATAACCTATGGGGTCAGTTCTTTACTCTAGGTTCTAGGAATTGAACCTAGGTGGTTAGACTCAGCTGTGCAAACACCTTTAACACTAAACCACGTTTTGGGGTTTTGTTTGTTTGTTTGTTTGTTTTGTTTTTCGAGACATGGTTTCTCTGTATAGCCCTAGCTGTCCTGGAACTCACTTTGTAGACCAGGCTGGCCTCGAACTCAGAAATCTGCCTGCCTCTGCCTCCCAAGTGCTGGGATTAAAGGCGTGCGCCACCATGCCTGGCCCTAAACCACGTTTTAAAATATTAAAAAAATATATTTATATGCATTGGTGTTGTGCCTACTTATATGTGTGTGTACCACTTACTTGTCCTGTGCCTGCAGAAACCAGAAGAGGGTGTCCATCCCCTGAGACTGGGGTTACAGACAGTTGTAAACTGACATGTGGTTGCTGGGAATTGAACACAGGTCTTCTGGAAGAGTAGCACTGCTCTTAACTACTGAGCCATCTCTCAAGCCCCACATTTAATCATCTTGCCAGCCCCATTTCAACATTTTTTTTTTTTTTGTTAAAGATTTATTTTATTTATTATATGTAAGTACACTGTAGCTGTCTTCAGACACTCCAGAAGAGGGCGCCAGATCTCGTAACGGATGGTTGTGAGCCACCATGTGGAGGATGCTGGGATTTGAACTTATCACCTTCGGAAGAGCAGTCGGGTGCTCTTACCAGCTGAGCCATCTCACCAGCCCCCCCATTTCAACATTTTAAATGGACAGTTTGTTGTGACATAAGCTGGTATGATACCTACCTATTCTGCCTTTCTCCCTCTCTCTTTCCTTTCTTTTTCCTCTGCTCTTCTCCGTCCTCCTTTCTCCTTTTTATTCTTGTTTTTTGAGATTGGGTCTTGGTATGTAGCCCAGACTGGCCACTCACTCCCAAGCCTGGCCACTAACTTCAGATCTTCCTACCTTCACCTTCTGAGAGTCAGGATTGGAGAGTGCCTCTAACACTGCTAGCTAGTACTTTCGTAAGTCTTTATAGTTCCAACAGTAGAGATTATATAGCTGTGTGTGTGTGTGTGTGTTTTGTTTTGATCTCATTTTGTAGCTCTGCTTGGTCTTGAACTTGTGTGTGCCCTCATGTTTCTGCCTCCCAAATGCTGGGATCACAGGTATGTGCTGCTATGCCTGGTTGTTAAAATTCCTTCTTTAGATTCATTTTTATCATGGATTGTATTCCATTTGTGGCTTCTATGGAAACTCGGGAAATGAACTGATAGGTTTCCTCCCACATCAGCTTTCTGAGACACCTAGGTTGCTTGGCACACTTATTACTGGAGAGGCTTGCTGTATATACTGAGAACAGCTTGGTGTTGTTTTACTTTATCTACAAAATATGATTTTCTTTCAGTGACATTAGAACACCCTGATCTCCTTGAATCTTTGTGATTTAATAAACAATTTGTGAATGTTAGTTTATTTGTGATAAACTAGAATTGAATAGAAATTTTACAGTTACTTTTTTGTTTTGTTTTGTTATTTTGGTTTTTGGAGACAGGGTTTCTCTGTATAGCCCTGGCTGTCCTGGAATTCACTTTGTAGACCAGGCTGGCCTCGAACTCAGAATTCTATCTGCCTGCCTCTGCCTCCCAAGTGCTGGGATTAAAGGCCTGTGTGTCACCACGCCTGGCTTTACAGTTACATTTTAAGAGGTGATTCTGTTGAACTGTTGCCTTGCTTGCTTTTCCACACAAAAGGGTTTCCTAATAAAATTTGTTGTAACATTAAGAGTTTGGGTTTTGGCTAAGTATGGTAGGATACACTGTAACTGCAGGAGGTTCACTGCAAGTTTAAAATCATCCAGCCAGAATTGCAAATGAGATCCTGTCTTAAAAACAAAACATCAGGAACTTGGGTTTTGTTTCCATGGAAAGTTTCCATACCAGCAGGTCCTAGGTGAGTATTCAGGTGCAAGTATCTTCATTTATACTTGTTAAGGCAGACTTGATAAAGTGGTAGTAATAAGTGCAAAATAGGCACTGGTCTGTGCTTGGAATGTAAAGTGTGCCGCAGGCCTTAACAGCTGTGCTCACAGTGTCCCGGTGTGGCTTTCCCTTTGTATCCTCAGGATCTGTGATAATAGATAGGCGCACAAGATGTAGGAATTTTAGGCATTTCTATGGAGTACCTGTTCTATGCTGGTTGGGTTTGTTGTTTGTTTTGTATTCTGGAGATTCAAGAGTAAACCAAAGAGCCAAAATGTCTTACGTTGGGCTGGAGAGATGGCTCAGCAGTTAAGAACACTAGCTGCTTTCTCACAGTATCAAGGTTCAATTCCCAATACCCATATGATGGCTCAATAGCTCTCTAACTCCAGTCCCAGAAAACCCAACACTCTCTTGTAGCTTCTGTGCTAGCACGTGCTACACACACATGCAGACACACTTCATACATATAAAATAAAAACTTTTTTAAAAATTCTGGGCTGGCATGGTGGTACACACATTTAATCCCAGCATTTGAAGCAGAGGGGAACAGATCTCTGACTTGAGGCCAGCTTGTTCTGTATATCAAGTACTAGGACAGCCAGGGCTACATAAGGAGACCCTGTCTCAAACAAACAAACAAACCCCTTAGTCCACAGAACTTGTTTTCAAGCAGAGGTGAGAAAAGGAGACAGACAGTGTAAACATTGTTATATGGTGACAGACAGGCAAGGAAGAGATGGAAAACAAGGGTCATAGGTGAGTGAGGCTGGGACAGTATGGGGTTAATGTGGCTCAGGAAGATTTCAGGTGAGATCTGTACTCAGCTATTCAGGAGGCTCAAGGGAGGATCACTGGAGCCTACTGAGAACAGCACAGGCACACAGTAGGACACTTCTACTCTAACCCCTCTCTCACTGGAAATAGAGCCTGGGAAAAGCCAAGTGTGTGGCCCTTGCCTAGTGACTTAAGAGCTGAATGTAGTGGCATAGATTCTGCCTAGCTACTCTGGAGGATTGTGAGTTCAGAGTTATCCTGGGCAACATCTCTCTCTATTTCTCTCTCTCTCTCTCTCTCTCTCTCTCTCTCTCTCTCTCTCTCACACACACACACACACACACACAGTCTGAAAAAGAGAAAGGAGGGTAGATGACATGGCTCAGTGGTAAAGGCACAATGCCAGTCTTGACCACCTGATCTTAGTCTCCAGAGCTTACCACATAGTGGGAGGAAACTGACTCTCAAACATGTCCTGACCTCCACACACACTCTGTACTATGCCCACAAGCACATAGTGAATTAATGTAATTAAAATTTTTTCAGGGAAAAAAGTTGAGGCTCAGAGATATGTCCAGCCTGAACTACAAGGCAAAATCCTGTCTGAAAAAGAAAAAGAAGGGAGGTAAGAATTGAGGAAGAAGAGATTGAACCAGGCATTATCCATGTGCTTGTAATCGTAGTACTTGGAAATCCAAGGCTGGAAGGTTATGAGTTCAAAACCAGGCTGGGCTATGTAGAAAAGCTATCTCAAACAAAAATACACACACATGTATGTATGTATGTATGTATGTATGTATGTGTATATATAAAAACTAGGAAGATGATATAATTCTGACCAGGATATTAACCAGGCTGACCTAGGCATGTGTGACTGAAGATGCACAGAGAGAGGCGATTTTAAGTCCATGATTTGATGAATTCCTGGCAGATTATTCCAGGTACATACTCTTCAGGCCATCCTCCAACCCCTGAAAGTTTATAGGGCCTCAGTCAACTGTGTCCTCTGCTTGGCCTGTCAGTAAGTGTTTACTTGTTTTCTGTCACTGTGCTTTCTGTGGCTTTGTACTTCTAGCAGCAGTGTAGCAGTGTATTGTGTGACAGGCGTGCCAAGCAGCTGTTTAGTGGTGCACCCCACCCCCCTTGTAGAGATTTGAATGGAAAGGCTTGTTTTGTCCCATGAGGCTATGTTACCTCACACAGTCCCCCATGACAACCTGACCCTGGGGCTTTTTTTGAGGCAGTAAGTGGCTCCTGTGGATCCCATTTGTTGTCTCATTAAGTAAATTCTGAAGGCCTGAGCTAAGAGACCAGGGGCTTCAATCTCAGGTGTTTAACTTGCAATACTAAAAAAATAAAATAAAATAAAATAAAAAAGGTTAAGGCACTGTTTACGCAGATGCTTAGACTGATGGTTAATTGAATTGGGGTAGGCTGTGGGCATACTGTTCTGTTCTAGGATCTGTCATTTTCTGCTTTTACTTGTATTTTTGTGAACTGTGAGCTAGTATAGAAAGCTAAAACAGCTGCTAAATTAGAAGCCAGGATTTTTGTAGGTCTTCTTGGTCTGTCTAGATTGCAAGAGCTTTACAGTAACCATTGCTAATCCAGGGCTCCTGAAAAACTGAGTCTTAGTCCTTGGATGTTTGTAAATCACTGGCAGGCTGGGCACAGTGGATGTTTGTAAATCACTGGCAGGCTGGGCACAGTGGATGTTTGTAAATCACTGGCAGGCTGGGCACAGTGGATGTTTGTAAGTCACTGGCAGGCTGGGCACAGTGGATGTTTGTAAGTCACTGGCAGGCTGGGCACAGTGGCACATGACTGTAACTACACAGCATTTCAGATTCTGGGGCAGGAAGATTGCTGAAAGTTTTAGGTTATATAGCAAGATTCTGCTTTATTAGAAAACAATTAGTAACCTTCTACTGAAACTGCTGTGGAGCAGGGAGAAACAGTGACGCAGAGAGCAGGGAGAAATGAGTGAAGCAGAAAGCAGGTCCCTTTGGGCTTTTCTTTCTTCTGCAGTCTCAAGGGAGAGAATTGATGGGCTTTGTCATGTTTGGGAAAGTACAGTGTACTTAGAACAGAGGTGCCCTCCTTACTGCTTCCAGCTGTGAGGCCTGCTGCACAAGGAAATTATTCTTAAATTCATGTTTCAAATTTAAATGTGCTTGAAGCCAAAGAATTGCAGAACAGAACTTACCTCATGTGGAATGTTTATTCAAAAAATAAATAAAATACCAGTTACTGCTTTTGGTGGTTACAACCAGAGGAGTGAGCCAGAAATAGACTTGAAGTCTATTTTATGGACCAGAAAATGATCTCCAAAGGAAAAGGGGAAATAAGGACTGGAGTTGCTCCCCAATCAATTGAGTGACAGAGTCTGGCTCCACTTCACAGGCTAACCAGTTTGGCTCAGGCATGGGGGGGGGGAGTTGGGTGGGGAGGATATGGATGTGGCAAAGCTGCCATTTATGTCTAGGAGAGGAGGTAGAGAGTCTTGTGGGCCTTTCAGCCTCTGACTTTACCATGTACAGTACAGCACACTGTACAGAGATGCCATGGGACCATTGGGAAATTTTCACTGGAGGGGTAGATGGAAAGATACTCTTCGTAGTTGCATCCATTTGAGTAGTATGCAGTGTGTGATGCAGTATACTTGTGCTACATATGTATGCATGCATGCTTATATGGATGCATATGTGTGTGCAGGTGCACATAGGTATAGAATCCATAGGTCAGTTCTTGGTGTTTTCCTAGGAATTGTTCACCTTGGTTTTTCAAGGTAGGGCCTCTTGTGCTAGAGCACCCTAATGAGGTTAAGCTGTCTGGCCCGGGAGGCCCAAGATTCTTCCCACCCCAGCCTCCCCAGCACTGGGTTGCCCGCAGGATTTACCAAGGCCAGTGTTTGTGTAGCTTGTGGGTTCTGAGGATTTTATTCAAGTCCTCAGCTTGATTATTGCCTTTTTTAGGGGGGGGTATTTAGAAACTATTATTAATGTATTTGTGATGTGTATTTGTATGGGCACAGATGTGGAAGTCAGAGAATATTATATGGAATCTGTTCTCTCCTTCCTCCTTTCATGGCTTGTATGTTGGACTTGTATGGGTAGTATTGAGCTATCTCTTTTTAGGGGGAAATGGTTTCAAGAGACTTGGAAAACTCTTGTTTAGTTCAAACTGGCCTTGAATTTGTGGCATTCCTCTTGCCCCAGCCTCCCAACTGTGAGGCCTGGTACCTAGCATTACTCTTGGAGCGAAAGCAGATTTATGGATTATGTTTCCCTGGCCTGTGCATTGGGGAGCATGCCGGACTCTGACTGTTTAATACGTATGGTCCCTGACCTATGTGATTCTGACAGCTGCTCGTGAGTCAGTATTGCTTTCTCAGGAAGTCTGTAGAAACAGAGAAAGAGGTTAAGTCCTGAGGCATAATAACAGGGCCCCCATCTTTTAAAGAGAGGTGGTTGGAATACTAGAATGTTTGCTTTTTTTATTATTTTTATTTTTATTTTTTTTTTATTCTTTGAGCCTGTATGACAACTTGCCTCATGGGAAAGAGAGCACTGTAATAGGTTAGACTTTGTTGCTTTAGTAAGCTCAAACTGTGTCAAGAAAATGTATGCCTTCTTATAGTAGGATTGCCTTAACTTTGCCTCACAACTTTGGTTTAAAGGCATTTGGTGATCAGGATAGAACTGATAAAAATAGTTGGTGACCTAGAACACTGTGTATCTTTTTAAATGGAGTTAGCCAGCTTCAATCAGTTGTTTTTAGATACAGACGTTAATCATTAAAGCGGGTTCAGAGCTTCATTGCTAATAAGGTTAATGGGGCTTGGCTTTGGCTTTGGGCAAGGGGCAGTGTTTGTGGACACCCTGAGAGAGTCAATCGTATTAAACAATATGTAAATTGGTTTTCCCATATTAAAATCCACTTTATAAAAATATAATTAGCAGAGCCATTTATCTTTATCACGACAACCTTAATTATAAAATTGTAAGGTTTTATCCACTTAGGAGCCATTTATCTTTATCATGACAACCTTAATTATAAAATTGTTAGGTTTTATCTGAATACTGTGTTGGAAATTGTGCTTTTACGCCATTGTGGCTTTGTGTTTTGCTTGCTGTGATGGCTAGGTTTGGCAGTTTAGGGGCCCTTGGAGCCCATCTTTGCCCATCAGTTTTTGCCCCACCCGTACTTCACCCTCCCTCTCCCAATGTTTGTCTCTCCTGGAAGAAGGCGGGGCAGGGGTTGGCAGTGTGGGCGGAGCCCTTTGTAAGCTCAGGCGTTTGTCTTCCTGCTGAGAAGACCAGTGACTGCCTGACTGACTGACTGCAAGGCGGTTCCCAGGCTACTTCCAAGCCTCATGTCATCATTGTGTTTGCTTCCGCCAGAGTGGCCTGGCCTGCACAAACGGAGGAGCAGAGATCAAACAGGCAGCTGTAAGGACAGACAGTAAACGGAGGGTGAGCCGGCCTCTGGACCCCGCTGCCTCCCCTTTCTCCCTGCTGCTCTTGTCCAGAGGATGAGCCCAGCCTTCAGGACCATGGACGTGGAGGCCCGCACCAAGGGCATCCTGCTGGAGCCATTTGTCCACCAGGTTGGGGGGCACTCATGCGTTCTCCGATTCAATGAGACAACCCTGTGCAAGCCGCTGGTTCCGAGGGAACATCAGTTCTACGAGACCCTCCCAGCTGAGATGCGCAAATTCACTCCCCAGTACAAAGGTGAGCCCCCAGCTGCTAGAGGGGTCGCCAGGCTGCTGAGATGTAAGGGGTTTTGCCAGTGGAAGGCCCTGGCAGCGTCCTGGGAGCCCTCCCCCCTCCCCTTTACCCTTTTGTTTTCCTCCTCCTCCTCCTCTTGGCCCTCAGCCCAGCACCTCACCCTCAGTTTTCAAGCCCTGGTAAGATTGCTCAATTGTTTTCTGGATTTGCTTTGAGTTTGTTTTTGGTAGAAGTATAGTTATATTTTTATGTTCAGGTGTCTCTTGCTCAAGGTAACCCATAGTCCCCATGTGGGGACAGTTCGGGAAGACTTTAGGAGGATTGTGCACAGAATTCTTGCTGCCTGCTTTTTGTCCTCCAGGAAACCAGAAGCCCTGGTGATTAGGTAGGCTGGGAGCAGGGTTGAGTCAGATGGAATGCAGGAGTGGGAGGATTGTACAGTCAATTCCAGCCCTTTGCTGTTACGGAATGTCCCCAGAATTGCTATGTGAAGGCAACACTTTGATTCACATGTAGTGACTTTTTCTCTTTTTATAATTATACGCTTTGAGGGAACCAGCCACCAGCATGGTGAGGTTTTTCCTGGGGAGGGGAGGAGTCTTTGTAAATCAGAAGAGAACTGGTTAAATTAATTTAAAATGTGCATTACCAGGGATAAAGAAGACTAGGACAACGTAGATTCTCCTGGGACACAATTGTTCTTTAAAGACAGGGTGGACTGGGTTACGGCTCTCTACTTGGAAATGCATGTGGTGGGACTGGGGGTGTTGGGGACCCTCACTTGGTCCTTTTCTGTTATTTTTTCCAGGACAAAGCCAAAGTTCCCTTGTTAGCTGGCCACCCTTGCCCCGTTTTTATCCCCTTGGTCGTTCCTTATGCCCACAGGGAAGTGTGGTCCCCTGACACCCCCCCCTCCCGCTCCTCTGCGCCCAGAGCTGGGGCCGCCTCAGAAGTGTCGTCTCTCTCTGAGCACGCATTCCCCTGCAGCACGCAAGCGGGCGGGCAGCAAGGACTGAGCAGATTGAGTGATCGTGGGGCAGAGAGGCCTAGGAGAAAAGGTGTTCAGCCAGTCGCTTGTAAGGCGCTCATCGGCACCGCTGAAGTGCTCTCACCTGACAGCCCCTTCCTCAAAGACTGTCCAGTTACACATGGCAGGTCCTAGAGACTCAAAAGGGAGAGCTGCTTTCAAGGCTACCATGTGTCTGTGTTCCTGCCCCCTCATCTGCTGGTGTTCATTTTGTTCTTTTGTGACACAAACTACAAAAACCAATAAACGCATAACTGAGAAGGACAAAGGCTTGGCTCACCCACCATGTAGGCTTCTGGAAGCCTTTGCCAGGGTGTTTGTGCTGTGTGGATTGTTTGCTGCTTTCTTTTGCTTTGCTTGCCCAGTCTTCCCTCACCCTCAGTGCCTTCACCTGAGGGCACGCCCATGTTCCCTGCAGTCAGGCTCTGCTTTAAAGCAAGCCTCGAGGCCGTCGGAGTTTCTGTTTAGGGCATAAACACTTTCATAAGCTATATAGAGCAATGTTTTTGTGTCTTTCTTGGGATTAGAAGAGTTCCATAAAATTAATAAACATTTTCAATGATGGAAAACTGTGTCTTGTAATTCTTTGGCCTTGCTTTCCCTTGTGAGTGCAGTAGAGAGGAAGTCTCTCGGCCACATTTGCTCCCTAACTGCTTGTCTTGTATGGTGTCACTTTTTTCTAGCTGTCTTGATATTTGTTAGGTGTGCAGATGAGTTTGGGGCCTCTGGCAACCTAGAGACTAAGGAACAGGGTAAGAAACAAAACAAATGTTACAATCATGTTATCTAGGATGCATTTTTCTGTGGAATTAAGAGTTGTCTCTGCTCCTCACCCCCCTTTCAGGTGTGGTATCAGTACGCTTTGAAGAAGATGAAGACAGGAACTTGTGTTTAATAGCATATCCATTAAAGGGGGACCATGGAACTGTGGATATTGTAGACAATTCAGACTGTGAACCAAAAAGTAAGCTGCTAAGATGGACAAACAAAAAGCATCATGCCCTAGAAACAGAAAAGAATCCTAAGGACTGGGTGCGCCAGCACCGGAAAGAGGAGAAGATGAAGAGGTGGGTGAAGGCTGAGAGGTCATTTGGGGGCTTGGTTATAGCTTAGTTCCCTGCAGCCAGGAGCTCAGGGTGGCCCTGTAGATGACTGACTGGGTGGTTGGTTCCACACGTCTGCTGTCTCTAATTGGCTCCAGATAAGATCATGCCATTTAGCATAAGTAGCTGAAGTGGCAGCTATAAAAGATATTGACTCAT
This sequence comes from Mus minutoides, assembly GCA_902729485.2. Lineage (NCBI taxonomy): Eukaryota > Metazoa > Chordata > Mammalia > Rodentia > Muridae > Mus > Mus minutoides. The sequence continues at coordinate 3,603,548 of LR749536.1, forward strand.
TCCTTCCACAATCGACAATTCCTTCCTGCCCAGCCACAAGCAGACTGGAACCATTCTTTTACTTCAGATTGCTTGCTAATGGTGAGTGACAGAATGATCAGTTAGCTTTTGCAAAAGTAAGGTCCCATGTGGGCAGAACCATAGAAGAACTTCTGAGAATATAAAGCAAAAGTATAAATTATGTAATCTGGTTAAGTAGACTAATTCCAGAATCATTTCACTTTACTTTTCCCCAGTCCCTAGAGTCAGGGGACCTTGTGGGCCAGCCCAGGAGTCATAGCCCCTGGAGACAGGGGAGGAAGGCTGCCTACCTCATACGCTGGGGAGGAAAGGTCATTGTTGCATCTTGCTGGAGAAACTGGTGGTAGACTGTTCCCCTTTAAATTCTAAAGATACACATGATAAAATGCACCCATTTGAAATATGTTATGAGTTTGGGCAGCATACTTTTGTACATTGCACATTAAATTTCCATCACTCTTGAAACCTGCTTCATTATTCTTTCATATTTAATTTTAATAACATTATGATTTATTAAATCCTTATTTCTTTATAGCCATAAGTTAGAAGAAGAATTTGAGTGGCTAAAGAAATCTGAAGTCTTATACTACAGTGTAGAAAAAAAGGGAAATGTAAGTTCCCAGCTTAAACACTATAACCCTTGGAGCATGAGATGCCATCAGCAACAGTTACAGAGAATGAAGGAGAATGCCAAGCATCGAAACCAGTACAGTATCCTTTGTAAAGGCTTCCTCCCCTGGGAAGGGAGAAGCAGCAGGGGAGCTTGGACAGAGAACGGGAAGTAGGTTGGGTAGTTGGTTGGTTTGTGATAGCAAAGTCTGTGTACAGTCCAGCCGGTCTAGAGCACTCTTCTAATTACTATGCTTACAGGTGCCTGCCACTGCTCCTGCCTCAAGTATTCTGTTCTGCGTGTGAGTATGTGTGCTCAAATGTATGTACCACAGCATAAATGAGTGTCAGAGGGCACCTCCTTCCACCAAGAAGGTTCCAAGGATTGAACTTGGTTTATCAGACTTGGTGGCAGGTGCCTATACCAACTGCGCCATCTAATGGGCCTTGGTTTTGTTTTGTATCGCTATGGTTAATTTCCTCTATTGGAGTTGTACCCAGGACAACTATGTGATAATTGGGCGGCTGTCACATCTCTTAGGAATAGAACCTAGTTTCAGAGTACAGGTAAGAAAGAAGAGGAGGTTCTTTGAGAACCTCATGAAGAAGCCATCTTATACAAGATGGGCTTTATTTAACCTAGATTGCCAAGAGGTCCCTGTTTGCAGACTCCTGTAGAATGTATCACAGATTTTTGTCTGCCCAGTTGAGAGGAATCAATCTGTCTTACAAACTGTACAAAGAAAGTACCAGGATCCTTTTTCGCCTTTCTGTTAAGTTATCATTCACTGGACTCATAATTTTTGTTTGTTTTTTACACCAGGCTAGGATTTGGCTGGGGTCAGGAGCTCGCCAGCGTGTGTAGAGGTGGGAGAACAGCTTGCAGGAGTCTGTTCGTTCTCTCATGTGGCTCACCTACTGAACCACCGCACTGCTTCCCTCTCCCGCAGGGTATCTTGTCTGTCTGTCTGTCTCTCTCCCTCTCTCCCCTTTTTTATATCGTATACTTTGAAATTCCTCAGAGGGTTTTTTTTTTAAGATTTTATTTAATTTAAATATATGGGTACACTGTCGCTGTCTCCAGACACCAGTAGAGGACATCAGATCCCCATTACAGATGGTTGTGAGCTACCATGTGGTTGCTGGGAATTGAACTCAGGACCTCTGAAAGAGCAGCCAGTGCTCTTAACTGCTAAGCCATCTCTCCAGCCCCCCAGAATTTTTTTAATTAGGAAAAAATGTTAAAAATAGAATTCCTAGCTACTTGTCATTCAGTTTCAAGTCATGACTGTCTGCATATGCCCCAGTGTTCCACAACTGACATTTTTCAAATTTTATATATATTTATTATATATATATTTATTATATATATTTATATATTTTTATTATATTATATATATATTTATTATATATATATATTTTTTTTCTCCCTTGTTCCGGTTAACCTCGCTCGCTCGCTCCAGCTGGCTCCGCTTGCTCCGGCCCCGCTCGCTCTGGCCGTCCTCGTTTGGTCCCGCTCGCTCCTGTTGGTCTCTCCGGTCCAAGGATTCATTTCTTATTATTCTTCATAAGTACACTGTAGCTAATTTCAGACGCACCAGAGGAGGGCGTCAGATCTCATTACAGGTGGTTGTAAGCCACCATGTGGTTGCTGGGATTTGAACTCATCACCTTCTTCGGAAGAGCAGTCGGGTGCTCTTACCCGCTGAGCCATCTCACCAGCCCTAGATCAACCTTTTCAACAGGTGATTTTCTAATTTTGTTAGTTATTAGCTGGAATTCTGCAAGTAATAATCTTGAGTTACAGTTGGAGAGATTAAGTGTTTGCCTTTCTTTTATTACTAGATGTTTGGAATAATGAATAAGTCCTAATCCTCCAGAGGTGTCCATCACAGTGAGATATTTTTAAGCATTATTTCGAATTCATGAGTTAGGCATTTTAGATATATTTTTATCGAGTATAGTCTTTGTGGTATTGGGGATCAAACCCAGGACCTTGGGCCTGCTAGACAAGCTCTCTCACTGAGCCATATTTCCAGCCCCACAACTGTTATCTTTACTGATAACCTAAATGTCCCAAGTTCAACAGTCTTTAGTTGTTGTCTTTATTTCTGTTTTGAAAAAGATGGTCTAGGAGATGACCATGTATATTTGCTGTCCCAGAAGCTAACTAAAACCTTTTTAAGGCAGAAATCGGTAAACCTTTTCTGTAAAGAACTAAACAGTAGCTGGGCAGTGGTGGTGCACGCCTTTAATCCAGCACTCGGGAGGCAGAGGCAGGCGGATTTCTGAGTTCGAGGCCAGCCTGGTCTACAGAGTGAGTTCCAGGACAGCCAGGGCTATACAGAGAAACCTTGTCTCAGAAAAAAAGAAAAGAACTAAACAGTAAATATTTCATGTTTTGTAAGTCATACAGTCTTTTGTCACAACTTCATCACTACAGCAATATCCATAGATATTAATATAAATGAATTAGTGTAGCTATGTTCTAATAAAACTTGAAAAGTTACTTGTAACTAAACCTTTTCTTTTAAAGATATTTTCATGTGTGTGTGTGTGTGTGTGTGTGTGTGTAAGCAGATGCATGGTAGCCTGTAGATGTGATGTGTGTGTATTTGTGTATGTATATCTCTGTGTAAGCAAATGACATTGACATAGTAGCCTGTAGGTGTGATGTGTGTGTGTGTATATGTGTGTATGTGTATCTGTGTAAGCAAATGCCATGGTAGCCTGTAGGTGTGGTGTGTGTGTGTGTGTGTGTGTGTGTGTGTAAGCAGATGCTATGGTAGCCTGTAGAGACTGGAGAGCAGCCTCATGTCATCCCTCAACTTCAGCTTACTTGAGGCAGTGTCTGCTTGGCACTTCTCTGTGTCCTTACTCCAGCCTATCCAGCCCTCAAACTTTCAGGAAATTTTTCTGCTATCACCTCACATATCATTTTAAACATGCTGCGTTTACAGACATGCAACCATATCCAGGTTTTACATGAATTCTGAGGACCCAAACAGGCCATCAGGATTGTGTACACGCAAGCTACTCTCCAGCCTTAACCATCATGTTCTTAGGTCATAAAGTACTGTATGTTTTGATATATTTGATATTTTGCATTAAAAATATAAAATTTGAGCTGGCAAGATAGTTCTGTGTTTAAGAGTTGACACTGCTATTGGAGACCACTAGATCAGTTCCCAGCATCCAACTAACTAGGTGGCTGATGACCACCTGTAACTCCAGCTCAGAGACTCTGAATCATTGCTCTCTTAGTACTGACATGTACAAACCAGTACAGACACACAGAGACACACAGACTTTAGAAATCCTCCCTCCCTCCCTCCCTCCCTCCCTCCCCTCCTCCCTCCCTCTTCTTGTTGTTTTGAGACTGGGTCTCTTTATGTAGTCCTAGATGTCCTGGAGCTCACTATGTAAATCAGGTTGGCCTTGAACTCAGATCCTCTTGCTTCTGCCTCCTGAAGACTATTAAAGATGTACACTACCATTGGCCAGGCGTGGTGGCGCACGCCTTTAATCCCAGCACTCGGGAGGCAGAGGTGGATTTCTGAGTTTGAGGCCAGCCTGGTCTACAAAGTGAATTCCAGGACAGCCACGGCTATACAGAGAAACCCTGTCTCGAAAAAAAAAAAAAAAAGATGTACACTACCATGCTGGCTAAAAATATTTAAATAAAATAATAATAGTAATAATAATTGGGTATGGTAGCATGTGCTTTTAATCCCAACACTAAGGAGACAGATGCAAGTGGATCTGTTAGTTTCAGGCCAGCTGGAGCTACACAGTGAGGACCTGTCTCAATTTAATAATAATAATAATAATTTAAAAAAATAAATAAAAGGAAAACAGTCTGTGGCTCAGTAGTAGAGTACTTACTTACCTAGCAGGTACAAGGCTCTGGTTCTAACCTCTGCACTCCAGAAAGGTAAAATCCATTCCTAGTTATAAACTATACGACTGTGGGCTGTGCTTTACTGAGTTCTCTTCTGGGCAGCACTGGTTCCTGGTAAGCAGGGAATGATGAAGTAGCACTCGGGGCACTCAGAGTCAGGCCTGGTCATACAGGCCTGGAACCCAGATGTATGAGGATCACCACACGTTCAAGGCCAGTCTGAGCTACACAGTGTGTTCCTCCCCAGCCAGGGCTGCACAGTCAAACCCTATATCACACTATTTAGACTCTTTCATTCCTTCTAGACTTGGCTAGTAAACAGACATTTTTTTTTTTTTTTTAGTTTTTTTGAGACAGGGTTTCTCTGTATAGCCCTGGCTGTCCCGGAACTCACTTTGTAGACCAGGCTGGCCTCGAACTCAGAAATCCGCCTGCCTCTGCCTCCCGAGTGCTGGGATTAAAGGCATGCGCCACCACGCCCGGCTTAAACAGACATTTTTATAATTAAAGTATACTTTCATACTATTCAGAGTTCTTATTTCAGGCTACAGGACTTATCCATCTTATTTACTCTTAACATTTATAATTGACGACAGTGCTGTTAGACTGTGACCTTTTACCAAGCTGAGTTCAGGAAAACAGTATGTGTATCCCTGCCTTGGGGGCCCTAGGCCTCTGCTGAGGCTATACACTGGCCTGTTGAATTTATCCTTGTTTCCTGACAAATCAGTAGGGGTGCCTCAGACCTCTCTTCCACCCGGAACTCCCTCCATGGGAGACAGTACAACTAATGGATGAGTGTCTTGCAGGCCTAGGCTTCTTGAGTCATTATGTGCAGATACTTCCTATTGTCCTTAACCACTCAGAATTCATCTTACTGGAGAACCTGACTTCCCGCTATGAGGTGCCTTGTGTCCTGGACCTCAAGATGGGCACACGCCAGCATGGTGATGATGCTTCAGAGGAAAAAGCAGCTAACCAGATCCGAAAATGTCAGCAGAGCACGTCTGCGGTCATCGGCGTTCGAGTGTGCGGCATGCAGGTGAGTGTGCTCAGATACTACGAGGGTGTCCAGTGTGGTATAGGATTCTGAAATGTTCTTAAAAGTTCACATTTGGAATACTACCCCCTTGGAACTCCTCCCACTCAGCCTCCCCCACTTGCCCTTCATATATGCAGTATGCTTTATTTAAAGCAGCAAACAGGCTGGGTGGTGGTGGTGGCGCACGCCTTTAATCCCAGCACTTGGGAGGCAGAGGCAGGCAGATTTCTGAATTCGAGGCCAGCCTGGTCTAGAGTGAGTTCCAGGACAGCCAGGGCTATACAGAGAAACCCTGTCTCAAAAAACCAAGAAAAGCCAAAAAAAAAAAACAGCAAACGGGGCCGAACCGAGGCAGCCAGAGCGAGCGGGGCCAACCAGAGTGAGCCGGGCAGACCAGAGCGAGCAGGGTTGACCGGAATAAGGAATAAATAAATAAATAAATAATAAATAAAAACAAAAAAACAGCAAACAGACTTAGTAGGGATACATCTCTGTAGAGAGTGCACCCATAATGCATGAGGCTGTGGGTTCAGTACCCAGAACCCCGAACAAAACACTTGAGCTGGCTGAAGATTAGCTCAAGGGTGGAGCGTTTGCCTTATATACATACTCCCTGGGTTTGATCTTTAGCTTTTTACTTTTTTTTTTTAATTTTAATTTAATTTTATTTATTATTATTATTATTATTATTATTATTATTATTATTTTGGTTTTTTGAGACAGGGTTTCTCTGTGTATAGCCCTGGCTGTCCTGGAACTCACTCTGTAGACCAGGCTGGCCTTGAACTCAGAAATTCACTTGCCTCTGCCTCCCAAGTGCTGGGATTAAATACCATGCCTGGCCTCCGCTTTAAAAAAAGAAAAAAAATTACAAAGTATAAAGAAGCAAACCCTAGGTTTGGCCTTAGCTGAATTTGTTGCTTTCTGGTTAAAAAAGAAAGCATGTATACCTACTTCAGCCCCCTGAGGCCAGTCTGTCTGGATGGCTGAGTCCATAGTATTTGTTCATATACTAGGATACAAAGTTAAGCCACCTCTGTGGATCTAGTTGCAGAATTGGGGTCTTGAGTACAGTGACTGAACCTAGGTGATGGGACCTATCCTGTGTGACTGATGCACTCAACAGCCAGTTGTATCACCTGTATTCACTCATGGGTAGGTCTTGGAAATGGCCCTTTGACCCTGACTTGCTGGTCTTTCTCACAGGTGTACCAGGCGGGCACTGGGCAGCTCATGTTCATGAACAAGTACCATGGGCGGAAGCTTTCCGTGCAGGGCTTCAAGGAGGCACTTTTCCAGTTCTTTCACAATGGGCGGTACCTGCGCCGTGAGCTCCTGGGCCCTGTGCTCAAGAAGCTAACTGAGCTCAAGGCCGTGTTGGAGCGACAGGAATCCTACCGCTTCTATTCAAGTTCCCTACTGGTCATTTATGATGGCAAGGAGTGGCCAGAAGTGACCCTGGACTCAGATGCTGAGGACTTGGAAGATCTCTCCGAAGAGTCGGCTGATGAGTCTGCTGGTGCCTATGCCTACAAGCCCATCGGTGCCAGCTCAGTGGACGTGCGCATGATTGACTTTGCACACACCACCTGCAGGCTGTATGGCGAGGACAGTGTGGTGCATGAGGGCCAGGATGCTGGCTATATCTTTGGGCTGCAGAGCCTGATAGACATTGTCACAGAGATAAGTGAGGAGAGTGGGGAGTGAGCTTGCTGGCTATTCCAGTACCTGAGAGACTCTTTGTGTCCCCCTACAGCTGTGCTGTCGGGAAGCAGGCCAGTATGGCTAGGTGTTGGCCTCTGCAGCCTGGAGCTGATAGACAGTGGCCCCTGTGACCCCCCTCCCCTCGCCCCCAGCCTGAGCCGGCCCCAGACGAGCTCAGAGCCTTTTATTTATTTTAACTATTTCTTCAACATTCCATATTTGATGATGCAGATACCTCTTTCTTCCCTGAGTGTAAATGTTCTAATACAGATCTTTTTGTTTATTGTATACAGTGATGCTGTCATTCTTTCTAAGAGCATGCAGACTCCTCCCAGGCTGCAGAAGCCTTACCTTGTGTAGTCTCCCAGGCCTGGCACCCACTCATTACAAAGACTTGGCTTTGTCTAAAGTGTCCCAGTCTAGCACTACTTAATCAGGTCACTGTGGTTTGTGCTGGCTTGGTCTCTACCACCCTTACACAAAAGTACAATTGGTATAGGCTGTCCCATGGCCCTATGCAGCATAAAGAGAAGCTGCACAACAGGTGCTCCAACCCTTGTTTGGGTCCAGCTTTTTATTTTTCCTTGGTAGTTGGCAGCAAGTAATTAATTGGTTGGTCATAGTAATTCAGATATCCTGGACCCTATGGTGGGGTCTCAAGTAGCCACAAGTCTCTGGTCTATTGGTAGCCATGGACAGTCTTGGCTTTAACACCTCCTACCACTCCTACTCAGCAGTCCCATAATCACACCAGCCTCATCCTTTACAAAGACCAGCCAGCATAGCTCCAAAGAACTACCACTGTTTTGTGCCTGAAAGCTTCTGTAAGTGTGTGTGTGTGTGTGTGTGTGTGTGTGTGTGTGTGTGTGTGTGTGTGTGTGTGTGAAACATTTGATAGGGAAAAGCCAGGGTCTGGATATCAAGTTCTTGGCTGAGCCTTCTGGCAGCTCCCCACATCCCACTGGGCCTACCTCCACCATGCCTAAAAATAGATTAGTGAAGTCTAGGTGTAGTCTGGCTCATCTTCTAAGTACTCAGGCAGAGACAGTTGGATTGCTATTAGTTTCAGGCCAGTCTGGGCTGCTAGTGTGACCTTGTCTTGGGAGGGGGGGGAGCTAGGTGTGGTGGCCTAAGTCCCAGTATTTGGGAGGCAAAGGCAGATGGAGCATTGAATTTAAATCTAGCCTGCTCTACATAGTTCCAGAACAGCCAAAACTATACAGTGAGACCTTGCCTTGCAACATTGTCTGATGGTGTGTATATCCTGTGCTCCCTAGATTCATGGTCTTAGTGGAGAGTATACAAGGATCCTTTAGGCTTTCTTTACTAGGACCCAGGAATGTCAAGGATTTCAAAGATTTGGAAGGCTAGGCTGAATATTAAACTGAAGGTAAAGGATGCTTTTTCTTTCTTTGAGACAGTCTTACTATGAAGCCCAGGCTGATCTTGATCTTGGCTTTCTTCAGCTATGCCTCCTGGATGCTGCCATTCAGAACTCAAAACCTGTTTTTTAAACCTCATGTGTTCAGTCCCTACCTTATCAGCCTTCTGCCCTAACCCCTTCTTTTCTCATAATTGCCATTTGTGACGTTGGGGCAGGACAAGGTTGGTAACAGACTGCCTTTAAAACAGGAGATACATGTATACATGCAGGTTGATTCATTATGAATGAATATGACCTTAGGTCATAGACTTGAATCCTTTTGTGACAACAAAATGGCAAAAGGCTAGTCACTGATAAGTTGGGGCGTGGTCCAGAAGGGAGTGTTTAAATAGAACAGATTCAAGACTCAATAGCCGGGTGTGGTGGCGCATACCTTTAATCCCAGCACTTGGGAGGCAGAGACAGGCGGATTTCTGAGTTCGAGGCCAGCCTGGTCTACAAAGTGAGTTCCAGGACAGTGAGGGCTACACAGAGAAACCCTGTCTTGAAAAAAAAAAAAAGTCAAGATAAGAAAGAAGCCAGTGTATATGAAGGGAGTGTATATGTGGTGGGTAGCAAAGATGCATTCTGAATAGTACGACCCGGTTTTGTCCTTTGTCCTCCACACTTGTCCACTATCTCAGCGACAGAGTAGGGACTTTGTACTAAGGCACTGTGAGGCCTAGATGCGCTGGGAAGACCCCTCCCCAGGAAGAACTTCCAAATGTCTGATTAGGATTCCTCAAAGCAAAACACCATATCCCGTCCCCAGGGACCCATATCCGTCCCCAGCGACGCACTGGCTATAAGCATCCTTCATCAGGAGGTGGGAACGCAGTGCTTGCACCTGAGCTGGGAAAAGAGGAGGAAAGCCAGGAAGAGGGAGTTAGGACCCTAAGTCAGCTGACTGGATGGATCCTGAGGCCTGAAGGAACTAGAGACTCCCACCCCGCCCCGCCAAACCTCCCCGGGCCGCAAGGGGGCGCGGCGCTCCAATACCGGAGCCGACTTGCTCCTGGGGCGGGGTTCCGGCGGTCGCGCATGCGTACGCGGGGCGTGTCACGGGGCGGGGCGGGGCAAGCGCCGGGCGGCGCAGCACTCAGGGCCTGGCTCCCCGGCCCCGCAGCCTTCGTCTCTTACCCAGCTCCTGCGCGTCGCGGCCCGGCCTGGCCTCATGTACCGCGCGCTGTATGCGTTCCGCTCCGCGGAGCCCAACGCCATGGCGTTCGCTGCAGGCGAGACCTTCCTGGTGCTGGAGCGCAGCAGCACGCACTGGTGGTTGGCGGCACGGGCGCGCAGTGGCGAGACCGGGTACGTGCCGCCTGCCTACCTGCATCGCCTGCAGGTGAGTGTGTCCCTCCTTCTCAGGCCTCTCGACCGAACCCCTTCACCAGCACGCAGAACCGATCCAGGAAGCTCAATCAGATTCTTCGGGACTTCTACCAGACAAGGAATTTGAGAATCTGACCTTAAGTCCCAAGAGCTGTAAGGACTGAGACCCCTTAGGAGGGGCGGTCAACACCCACCCGAGACTAGGCCGTTGACATCTAACCGCAGGCCTGTGAAAAGCTTAATTCTGGAACAGGGACTCTCTCTCATCGATAATCAGAGCCTCCATCTGCATAGAATTCTCGAGCTGGATCCAGAGACTTCCAGTCCATTCATTATCCAAGTCCCTTAGACCTCCAAACCCTTCCCTGAATCCCTAGGAAACCGTTCCCCTTTCCTGAATCCCTAGGATGCTCATCTCCCGTCAATTTGTAGCCTTCACCTTTAACCGTAAAGATCACTGTGCCACCTCATACACCACCTGTTTCCTCAACCACCCTCCAGGTTCTTAGTCCTCACCCCACCCACACAGTTGGACCCCAGAGCCACAGGCATTCCTGTCCCTTATGCGAGTCCCAATTCCTGTAGTATCTCTGTATCCTGAACCCGCCCACCTATTAAGCTCTCCCCAAGGACAATTCCCCAACCCTTGAGGAACCAAGGCCCCTGGCCCCTGCCGACAGACAAGGTTCCCTGGTACAGCCCCCATTTCTCCCAAGCCTCATTCCTGACTTCTCCGGTTTCCTTCCTCTGAAATCTGGGCGCTCCATCCTGGAATGGGAGCTGTCCACACTGTGAGGAAATGAGCCTCCTTTATGGTTTCCCCTGTTCTGAAGATGGCCTGGTCTCCTTCCAGTGGAGCCTGCTCCAGTTCCTGTTTGCTCAAGAGTAGTCCTGCTGCAGTGTCTCCAGCTTGCCTATTCTGACTGCAGGAGGAAGGGGACCCAGGGCAGTCTGGGCTGTTCCAGACTCCTGTCCTTCCCTAGTCCCTAGCTATGGAAACATCCTGTCCCAGCCCAGTTAAGGACAGAAATACTGTGATAAATTTGGAAATGTCATCTGGTCTTGCTAAAGGGGAGGGACCCTTGGTTCTAGGGCCCTCCTCACAGACCCTCAGTCTCCTCTAGAGGTGTTCAGGGTGAGAAAAATCTAAACTGTGTCACACCCAGCTCAGCTTTTTTTTTTTTTTCCTCTCTGGAGACAGGGTTTCTCTGTATAGCCTTGGCTGTCTTTGTAGACCAAAGTGTAGAACTCACTTTGTAGACCAGGCTGGTCTCGAACTCAGAAATTCGCCTGCCTCTGCCTCCCAAGTGCTGGGATTAGAGGCGTGCACCACCACGCCCGGCCCAGCTCAGCTTTTTGAGCACCCGGGTCTCTTTGGAGACTTTGAGGAAGCCCTGCCTCTTTGTCAGGCCCTGTGGGGCCTCTGCTCTAGCCAGGGTCAGTGGGGCTGGGGGTTGGGAAGGAAAGAAAGGCCCTTCTTTCTCTGTTCACTTCCTGTTTCTCTCCTCATACCCCCTAGTCTCAGTTCCTCTGACTCTTCGAATTTCTGTCTCATTTTTTTTTTTTTTTTTTTTTGAGACAGGGTTTCTCTGTATAGCTCTGGCTGTCCTGGAACTCACTTTGTAGACCAGGCTGGCCTTGAACTTAGAAATCCGCCTGCCTCTGCCTCCCGAGTGCTGGGATTAAAGGCGTGCGCCACCACGCCCGGCTTCTGTCTCATTTTTACTCCACCTGGAGTTTGCACTTCTTTTCCAAAACTTTCCCTTTCTGTCGCTGGAGCTGTGTCTCCCGGCCCCACCCACACACCCACACTCATTCTGCCACCCGAAGGACTTTGCTGACACCTCTATTTATCTGACCCTATCCAGGGAAGCCTCTTAAACTCACTCTGGAACTAAACACGGTGATTTATGTCTACAGTCTGAGACTTCGGGAGGATTACCATAAGTTCTGGGCCAGCCCGGGCCACATAGCAACTTCCAGACCAGCTTGGGTTGCAAAGGTTCTCATCTCAAAAGACCAGCCACCCAGCCAACCAAAACAAACGAGACTGTACCCTGGAGTGTGCTTAGGCCTGCTCGGGGGTTCCTGTCCCACAGCTGGCCAGCCCCACTGCTGTAATCCACATCTCCCTCCATGCCAGACAGCGGGATAGAACAGACTCCTGGGTTACTGAGGATGGCCACATAGGACAAGAATCAGGCCAGTCTCTCAAGTCCCTCCTTTACCAGAAGCAGAGTGCCTTCCCAAAGGTGGTCTGAAAACGTGGCAAGACAGCTTAGGAGGATGGAAGGCAGGGAGGTCCTTTTGACGCGTTCTTACCTCCCAGTGCTTGAGAAAGTCCCTGTGGGGACAAGGCTGTTTTGGAGTGTGACCTTGGTTTTGTGAAGGAGCAGCATCCAGAGTGATGATTAAGGATTCCAGACATGAGAATCTTCCTTTTGGCATCTCACGCTGGGCTCTGAGCCAAGCTCAGGGAGAGACTAGGTTTGGACTCCTGGTCCCGATCTGGGATCCCTATGGTTTATCTCTAGACCTATAGTTTTTTTGAATTGTCTTTGCCGAGAGCCTGTGTATGTGAACCCCTAGATGTAAAATATAAAATACCATCACAGAGTCCCAGGTGACACAATTTGAACACTTCATTCTGCATTACATTTTTGGCTGTCTTCTAGTGTCCAGAATTCTAGGCTAGTGCCAGATTGGGCTGGGTCTGGGATGACCAATTCCACTTGGCACCCAGGTCTTACTACCCACCTACCTTTAGGGCATGGAGCAAGATGTCCTCCAAGCTATTGACCGTGCCATTGAGGCTGTGCACAACACAGCCATGCGAGATGGCGGCAAGTACAGCCTGGAACAGCGTGGAGTCCTTCAGTGAGTATCTGGGAAGTGGAGGTAATACTTTCCCTTGAGCGTGTTGGTGGGGAGGTTCCTTCAGTGGGGCCAGAGACACTGTGGAGGCAGTGTGAGGCTTAGTGTGAGGTCCACAGAATGGGATGGATAATGGGGAAGATGGAGGATGAGGGGCCTGTACTGTGAAGTCCCAGAATCCCGCAGGGGGTTTAAGAAAACATTTATTTTAAAGTGTATATATGAGAGAGAGAGTGGATATATGTGTGAGAGTATGTGCATGCATGTGTGTGTATGCGTGTGTGTGTGTGTGTGTGTGTGTGTGTACTTTGGGTGTAGGGAGGAGCCTTCCCATCATGGTTTGTTTGTCTCTATCAGGAAGCTTATCCATCACCGGAAAGAGACCTTGTCTCGAAGGGGCACCTCAGCTTCCAGTGCTACAGTTATGACCCCATCCACCAGTGACCACCACTTGGACGCTGCTGTATCTAGGCAGCCCAATGGGGTGTGTCGAACTGGGTTTGAACGGCAGCATAGCCTGCCCAGTTCTGAGCATCTTGGGACGGATGGAGCCCTTTACCAGGTGTGGAGTAAGGGAATCTTTTAGAAGGAGGTGTGGGGGACTAGGACTAAGACTTCATCCAGAGACCCAAGGGGTCTGTCTACCAGGTGCAGCCAGCAGCCTGTCCTCTCCTAGATCCCAATTCTGTTCTCTCAGGTCCCACCACAGCCTCGACGAGCAGCTCCTACCACCCCACCCCCACCGGTGAAGCGCCGAGACCGTGATGCCCTGGTGATCTCAGGGAGTGGTGAGAGGGCCAGGCTTGGGTAGTTGGGATGGGAGTACCCTGCGCTTGGAATGGTTGCTCTGCCCATGTTGGGCAAATGTTGAGCTCTTAACTTGGGGTAAATATAGAGTTCCCCTGTTTGGGACCTCTAGGCTTGGTGAGGAGATAGGGCCTAACAGAAGAACTGGATCTTAAAAAAAAAAAAAAAAAAAAAAAAAAAAAACTGGATCTTGTACTAGGGTCAGGTTCTCTAGGCCAAGAAGCTTCGGGCTCCCCAACAGGCTGCCCCAGCGTAGCTTTTACTTCTTGTTCACAGGTGGCCGCACAGCCATACCCTCTGGAGGTAGTTCTGTGACTAGTGGCTCATCAGCCAGCAGCACCTCCATGGACACACTCTATACTGGCTCCAGCCCTTCTGAGCTAGGTCCCAGCTGCTCACCCACACCCCCGCCTGTACCTCGCCGAGGTGCCCACACTACTGTGTCCCAGCCCCAGCCTTCTCCCTCCAAGGCACCATCCCCTGAACCCCCTACGGAGGAGGTGGCAGCTGAGACAAACTCAACCCCTGATGACTTGGAAGCCCAGGACACCCTGAGCCCAGAGACCACAGAGGAGAAGCCAGCCACTGAGACGGTCGTGCCCAGGACCATTGGGGCAGAGCTGATGGAACTCGTGCGGAGAAACACCGGTCTGAGCCATGAGTTATGCCGTGTGGCCATCGGTGTCGTGGTGGGTCACATCCAGGCCTCTGTGCCAGCCAGCTCACCTGTCATGGAGCAGGTCCTCCTCTCGCTGGTAGAAGGCAAGGTGAGGGGTGGGCAGCATGGCCAAGGAGCCTTCCCACCCTCAGGCAGCCTGCTAGTCCCACCCCGCTCCTGCCACACACACCTTTGTCCAAGCTGTGTGACAGGTATTTGTCAAGCTCTGGCCCTTGGCATTTACTGTGCTGGGTACTTGAGTCATTTGAGTTGACCCATGAAGGAGAAAAGGAGGAAGAACGTTCTAGACAGAGGCTCAGCTTGTAAGGAGCAAGAGGCAGGACCAAGCATGGCTCACAGGAAGGAAGAAGGTGGATGGCATGTCTGCATCACAGGAGTGTGGGAGCCGGGGAGCCTAAGGCAGGTGATAAGGGAGACCAGGATGAGATGGGACCTGGGGCAGCTTCCCATCACCTGGAGGGGTCCCACTGGTGCTCCTTCTGTCTCTGTGTTTCTGGATGCAGAGAAAGAAGAGAGACAACATGTGCGTGAGAGACCAGTACCTTGCCAGACTTGACAGTATAGAGAAAAGGAGGCTTGGTTAGCTTTGGACGCTTGTTTAGTTTTGATAGTGGCTTAGGTGCCAACTTGGATGGTAGTGAGTGACGTGGACGTTTCAAGATGACTGTGGTCCTTTCTCAAGGTTAGGGTACTGGTGTTGGGTCTGGTGCTGCATGCCTTTAATCCCCGCACTCAGGAGGCAGAGGCAGGTGGATCTCTGAGTTTGAGGCCAGCTTGGTTTACAATGCAAATTCTAGGACAGCCAGAGAAACTGTGTCTCTGGAAAAAAAAAAATAGGTCACTGGTCAGGAGAAAGAATGAGGTAGTAAGTTCTGACTACATGATAGGGTTTGAGTGGGCCAAAGGTGGTACTTAGGCTCCACCTATGATATCTGGTTGGAGTGAGTAGAAGACAGTAGGCCAGTGGTTTGGGTGCCTGTGCTGAGCATAGCAGCTAGTGTCTAGTACGACAGGCCTGGTGTCACATTGTGTGGAATGGGATGAGGATGGATCCTGAGTCACATTCAAGGAGTGACAGAGTTCATGCCTGCCTCTTCGGAGCTGCTCGTCCAGTTCCAGGATGAGAGTTGGGATGTCGGAAATTCCCACAGCTGAGCCTTGAGCAGAGTCTTGTACCAGGAGATGGGAACTGGAGTCGGCCTACACAGACAGTATGGATTTTGTGGGAACTCAGTTCAAAGAGTGCTAAGCTTAGAGGGGCCAGGCCTTGGAGGCTTCCTGGAGCTGGTGGTGTGCAGAGGTCTTGCTGAGTCTTACCCTGCCTTCTCCTCCCAGGACCTGAGCACAGCCCTACCCTCAGGGCAGGTCTGCCATGACCAGCAGAGACTGGAAGTGATCTTTGCAGACCTGGCTCGAAGAAAGGATGACGCCCAGCAGCGCAGCTGGGCGCTGTACGAGGACGAGGATGTCATCCGCTGCTATCTGGAAGAGCTGCTGCACATCCTGGTATGGGGTAGGGACAGACCCTCAGTGGCCTGCGGTCGTGGGAGCAGTGATCCTCCCCTGTACCACCACTCTTCAGCCGTTAGGTCTCCTCTGTTCAGGCATGCACACCTCACACTGCACGACACTCTTTCTCTTCCCTCCAGACGGATGCAGATCCGGAAGTTTGCAAGAAAATGTGCAAAAGGAGTGACTTTGAGTCTGTGCTAGCCTTGGTGGCCTATTACCAAATGGTATGTATAAGACAAGGGAGGGGCACAGAGGCATGTGGGCAGATGCAAGGGCACTGAGCACACGGGTTCTTCTGCCAGGAACACCGAGCGTCGTTACGGCTGCTGCTCCTCAAATGCTTCGGTGCCATGTGCAGCCTAGATGCAGCGATCATCTCCACTCTGGTGTCTTCCGTGCTGCCTGTGGAACTGGCCCGGGACATGCAGACTGACACACAGGGTGAGGTGGGGGGGGGGCACTCCTTACCACTCGGAGACTGTTCCCACCATCTGCCGGGGATCCCTGGTCTTGCTGACTATCCTTCCTTACCACCCCCACCCCGCACCCTCAGACCACCAGAAGCTCTGTTACTCTGCCCTCGTCCTGGCCATGGTCTTCTCCATGGGAGAGGCGGTGCCCTACGCACACTATGGTAAGAATTAAACCCTAAGCAGTGGGTGCAAGATCCCAGAGGTAAGAGCCATGCATCTCTCCAGGGCCTGAAGACCTACTGACTAGAAGATGGTGTTCTTAGGGCTCACAGAAAGCCAGGGAGGCTGGATCGTAGTGGGAACAAAAGGTGGATGTGTAGATTTCCTTATGCTGCTCTTCCAGAACACCTGGGTACACCCTTTGCCCAGTTCCTACTAAGCATTGTTGAGGACGGCCTTCCAATGGACACCACGGAGCAGCTGCCAGACCTCTGCATGAACCTGCTTTTGGCTCTCAACCTGCACCTGACAGGTGGGGTGAGGCCATCTGGAAGGCGGCTGACCACTGGGCTTTGCGAGCTTCTGTGCCGACACTCTCACCTGTCTCCATCCACGTCTCTCCTCAGCTCCTGACCAGAATGTCATCATGGCTGCCTTAAGCAAACACACCAATGTTAAGATCTTCTCTGAGAAGCTGCTTCTGCTTCTGAACAGAGGGGGTGAGAACCTAAAAGTCTGCACAGGTGCCGCTTGGGTGCACACTTGACTCTGTCATGTGCCCTTCTCTGACTCCTGTGAACCCCTGTCTTCTAGACGACCCTGTGCGTATCTTCAGACACGAGCCCCAGCCACCACACTCTGTCCTCAAGTTCCTGCAGGATGTGTTCAGCAGCTCTACCACAGCCACCATCTTCTACCACACAGACATGATGGCGCTTATTGACATCACTGTGCGCCAGATCGCAGACCTGTCACCTGGAGACAAGGTGCCTGGGGGCCACATAGCAGCTTAACCAAAAGGGGTGACTATGACATTGAGTACAGGTGAGGGGGCAGGGCTGCTGCTGCCAGGGCCAAGTGAGTGTGGAAGACTGCTCGGAAACCAGGACATGGCAGCCAGCCGTGTGGCAAACTGGAGCAGGATGTCTGAGGAGAGCTGGAGTTGCTTCTCAGAAGAGGAAGAGACTCACTGCCTTCCTGTGAGAGCAGAGTAGAAGCCAGGAAGCCCAGGGCAGGAGTGGGTGGTGAAGTAGGCCAGGCTTGGGTGTGTTGTAAGTGGGCCCGGAAGAGCCTGCTTCTGGATTGGTTTTGAGCAGGTAGGTGGATAGATGATTGTTAATGGAAGAGGTCCAAAGAACTTCTTAGGGAAAGATAACAGTTGTGTTTTGAATAAGTCAAGATCAAGGACAAGCCAGGCAGTGTGATGGCACATGCCTTTAGTCCCAGTGCTCAGGAGGCAGAGACAGCTGGATCTCTGAGTTCGAGGCTAGCCTGATCTGCAGATCAAGTTTCAGGACAGCCAGGGCTACACAGAGAAATCCTGTCTGGAAAAAAAAAAAAAAAAAAAAAAAAACAAAGATTGAGGACCAGGGCTGGGCTAGAGCTCTGTGGCTAGAGCATCTGCCTTTCATACCTGAGGCTCTGACTTCAACCCCTAGCACTAAAAAAATACAATACTTAGAAGACATTGAAGTGCCAGGACATCGGAGGCAGGGAGTGAACTGAGACTAGAGACATGTGGGGTTTTGTGTGGTGTCATGACAGAAAGCCTGTGACAGGGTAGACACCTAGGAAATATGGGTATAATCAGGGGCATTAGCTGTGACTCAGCAGGCTCAGCTAAGGAGAAACCCGGGAACAAACCCAAGTGAGCAAGAGCAAGCCACAGACCATGCTTGTTCTAGTGAGGACGGGAAGGGCAGGTGCTGCGAGCAGAAGAGAAGGCACAAGACCGGCTGCTCAGGCTGCTTAGGGTCAAGGGCAGAAGATGGACAGTGGTACTATAAGGAGAGAAAGCAGAGGTCATCAGGGGGTTGGAAACAGGTGAATCAAAGAGGACACGTGCGTTCCAGGCCTCAATTGATAACTGATTGAACAGTGGTTCCTTCCTAACGAGCATGGGAAGCACTGTACCTTAGGCATGGGGGAAGCTGATGAGTTTGGTGGCAAATGTGTGGATTTGAGGTGACTGAGATAGGTAGGAGATGACAAGCAGGCAATTAGACATTCTTGTTGAGTGCTCTCAGGAAAGATCTGCATAAGATGTCTGAGGGCAGATTGCTGTCTCAGGCCAGGGGTGTAATTGAGATCTTCTGGGGCAACAGACGTGGAGAAGCCAGGACTCTGGTTGACACACATGGCACCTAGGGGACCTGGCACTAAAGGACTGGCGAGACCAGGGCAGCCACATTCTGGGATGCGTGTCTGGAATGATTCGTTCATTCTCTTCTCCAACAGCTTTGAGAGCCGTTTAGCATTGAGTAAAATAGCTGGCAGTGTGAGCTGCTTTGTTGTTTCATAGTCCACTGGCCAGTAGTGGCCAGTCTCCCTCTGGGGGCAGTTGCAATACCATTCCAGGGGTTGCTGAACCAGCCTGCTCTTCCTACAGCTACGCATGGAGTACCTTTCCCTGATGCATGCCGTGGTCCGCTCCACTCCCTACCTGCAGCACCGGCATCGGCTGTCAGACCTGCAGGCTACACTGCGCCGCATCCTGACTGAGGAAGAGGCCTCACCCCAGTGCCAGATGGACCGTATGATTGTCCAAGAGATGTACAAGGAATTCCCGGACCTGGGAGAGGCTCCCAGCTAGCACTTCTCTTTACTCCCTCTCTGCAGCCCTGGAAGGGTGCAGAGAACTCAGGGGCTTGGCTCTAAGGATGTTCTGCACCGACACTGGGAGGTGATAAAAGATTAGAAGGGACCTGAGCCGGGCCCCTTACCTGGGAGAGTCAGGGTAAGGGGCCAGATGTAGGATTGGGGACCACAGTCTGGGAACTATATTGGGGCAGAGGAAATGTGCAAGCTGAAGACCCTCTGTTTGCTGGTAGGCTGCCTCTTCAGCATGCCACCCCATCCCCAACACCCATGTGCATACCCAGCGTTCTGCTGCTGCTCCAGGCTGGGCCGCTGCCATCCCTATCTGCTGTCTGGTCTGAGTCTTGACCCTCAGCAAGCCATGTCCTTCGGGTGAGGGAGGCGCCTTCTGCCAGCTCTGTTCTTTGCCTTAGCTTTGCTCATGTGCAGCCCTTCCCCCATAGGGACCGCTGTCCCCCACCCCTGCTTTCAGCCCCAGAGGCCTTGGCCAGGCTGTTGCCTTGAAAGCAGGATCCTAGAGACAGGCCATCCATCCTGCAGCCCCATGGGACAGGATGATGGTGCTGAGAAAGCCAATGATAGAATCTATTTTCTCTGGAAAAAAAAAAAAAAAAAAGAGTAGGCCAAAAGCCATGTGTATTTTCCTATGTACTACAGCTCACCTTCAGAAATAAATTACAGGCACCAGGAGCTGGGCTTCCCTGCATGATCCTGGGGGGGAAATGATGGGTAGGGTGGCGGGGGCTCAGGAGCTCACAGCTCCAGCTTAAACTGCTATCTGCAGCCCAAAGAGGTGATGGTCCTTGACCAGACTGGCCTCTCTGCTGTGCTTCCTCTAGGGCACAGCCACAGCCACGCACCCTGGGACACACCTGTAGGTATCTCTCCCTTTTGGGTTCCATTCTTATCTTCTTGGCCATAGTGGTGCACACCTTTAATGCCAGCACCTGGGAGGCAGAGACAGGCAGATACTCATACTTGGCCTAGTTTACATAATTCCAGCCATCGAGGGCTATACAGTGAGAAGAGCCTGTCTCACTAGAAATACAAGTAAAATAAAATTATGGAATCCTGCAGTTCCAGCTACTCTCCAGTGTTTCCTTTCTCTTTCCCCTCCATCTCCCTCTTACGATGCGGCCTGAGCCTGAGCCTCACACGTGCTCCCTGCATGGTCTTAGGCCAAGCAGGCTCTCTCCCAGCTCTGCTCTCCCTGAGCATGCTGGCTTGATTACCATCCTCTTGTTATTTGGTCCACCATGATTCCTCCGTTTTGAAACCTCAGCGGATTTTATAATTTTTATATCCTGGAAGAATATGTTAAACAGGGTGCAGTTAAGTGTGCCTTCCTGCTTCATTAGAGGCAGAGATTGATTTAAAGAGGAAAGAAAAAAAAAAAAAAAGCCTGTTCTCTCTCAGGTCAGCACAGTAGTTCTAAGAGTGGTCAGGGAGCAGTGAGGGCCCAGGGACAGCAGCAGAGTCTGGTTCTTAAGGCGTTTCTTACCTGCAGCTCTGTTCCTCATACAGATCTACACATGCAGTATTACAGTAGGCTACTGAAGGCAGGGACCGGAGAGATGACTTAGCTGGTAAAGTGCTTGCCATCCCAGCATGGAGGCCTGAGTTTGGATTCTCAGCACCCGTGTAGAAAGCCAGGTGTGGTGGCACGCACTTGAGTTTAATCCCCAGGTCCACACGGTAGGCAGAAAGAACCAACTGCAAGTTGTCCTCCACGTGTGTGCTGTGCTACGTTCCCTATGTACACTCACACCCACAAAATAATTAAATGCAATTTAAAGTGGAAGGTGGAGAGATGGCCCAGTGCTTCAGAAAGTCAGAGCACTCACATTCTTGCAGAGGACTCTAGTTCAATTCCACCACCCACATCAGGAGACTCCCAACTATCCTAACTCCTCCTCCAGCTCCAGGAGATCCAGTGCCCTCTTCTGGCCTTTTCCAGCACTGCACAAACTCTCAATAACTACATTCACACATGATTAAAAATGAAGAAAAACTCTTTAGAGGGGTTGGAGAGGTAGCTCAGCAGTTGGGAGGATCAGCTGCTCTTGAAGATGGCTCAAGTTCAGTTCTCAGCACCCACCTAGCGGCTTACGATCGCCTGTAACTCCACTTCCAGGGGATCTGGTGACCTGTTTTGACCTCTGCAAGCACCAGACACACATGTAGTGGACATACATCCATGTCAGCAAAAAAAGTCATGCGCATGAATATTTTAAAATGTAAATAGAAATTCAAAGGTACACAGATCAATAGAGAAAACCACTCACTACCACCCTCCAGCCTTGCGGTGCATACGGACGCCCACAGACAGAATACACGCAGCAGGCAGAGCAGAGGCTCAGCGGCTCAGGCCTCAACAGTTGCTCAGGAAAGGGAGGCAGGGACATTTCAAAGGACAACTGGGGTAGAGGGGATCTTAGCAATCTGGGCACTGTCCTTCCTTAGCCATTGGCTCTGTCACCATGCTGAGCTCCCAGGCCACAGCCTGCTCACTGCTCTTTGCCCTGAGATAGTTTGCCTCCTCTGTGACATCCAGAGTCAATGACACTGATTTCCAGCCATGACTGCTTTGAGTGCTGCAAGCAGGAATCCATGACTCTCAGGAGACCACAGAATCCAGAGAAAAACAGAAGGTTCCCAGGAAGCCAAGGCAGGAGCATTGGGGCAGCATCTGCAGTTTCCTGTGATGTACACTCTGACTTTGTGGGAAGAACTGGGCTGATCTGTGCTCTGAGGGCTGGCTCCTACATAAACACTGTATAGGTTTATGAAGCCCACACTCACAATTGCAAGATTACCCAAGGGGTCCTGCATGTTTGTAGAAGATACAGAAGTTCTAGCCAGGAGTCACAGAAATACTGGGTACTGTTCTCAAACATTCTCTGGGGGGGTGGGGGGGACTCCAAGATCCCCCTCAGCAAACACCCTGGCAATAGTTTCACAACATAAAATTGTAGCTTAAAAGGTGGGTTGTGGAACTGGGCGTTGGTGGCACATGCCTTTAGTCCCACCACTTGGGAGGCAGAGGCAGGTGGATTTCTGAGTTCGAGGCCAGCCTGGTCTACAGAGTGAGTTCCAGGACAGTCAGGGCTACACAGAGAAACCCTGTCTCAAAAAAAAAAACCCTGTCTCAGTCTTCAAAGAGGCTGAGTCTGTAGGATCACAGGACTACAGTGGGTTGGTTAACAATCTTTTTGTTGTTTTTGTTTTTTGTTTGTTTGTTTGTTTGTTTTTTGGTTCTTTCGAGACAGGGTTTCTCTGTATAGCCTTGGCTGTCCTGGAACTCACTCTGTAGACCAGGCTGGCCTCGAACTCAGAAATCCGCCTGCCTCTGCCTCCCAAGTGCTGGGATTAAAGGCGTGCGCCACTGAGACTGAGTTTCTATGTATAGCCCTGGCTGTTCTGGAACTCACTTTGTAGACCAGGCTGGCCTCGAACTCAGAAATCCACCTGCCTCTGCTATTGTTATTTGAAACATGGCCTCACTATCTAGCCCTAGCCAGCAGGTAACTGATATCTTACTATCTCAGCCCCAGTACTAGGTAGGACTGAAGGTATGTAACAACACACCTGGCTGGCTCCCTTCTTAATATTGTCACTGAATAAGAATAACTTGTTCATTGGAACTGGGTGTAGTAGCATACACTTTTAATCCCAGCACTGGGAGGCAGAGGCAGGTGGATCTCTGTGAGTCTGAGGTCAGCCTCGTCTCCAAAGAGAGCTCCAGGACAGCCACCAGGGCTGTTACAAACAGAAACCTTGTCTCGAGAAACAAAGACAGTTAATTGTAATGTAGTCCAGTTTATTGATGTTTTTCATTTGTTTAATACACTTTTATGTTTTATTAAAAAAATCATTTCTTGGGGCTGGTGAGATGGCTCAGCGGGTAAGAGCACCCGACTGCTCTTCCGAAGGTGATAAGTTCAAATCCCAGCAACCATATGGTGGCTCACAACCATCCTTAATGAGATCTGGCGCCCTCTTCTGGAATGCCTGAAGACAGCTACAGTGTACTTACATATAATAAATAAAATAAATCTTTAAAAAAAAAATCATTTCTTTAGCTGGGTGATGGCACATTCCTCTAATCCCAGCACTCAGGAGGCAGAGGCAGGTGGATCTCTGAGCGTTCAAGGCCAGTCTGGTCTACAGAGTGAGTTCCAGGATAGCCATGGCTATATAGAAAAACTCTATCTGAAAACAAAACAAAACCAAACAAAACCAAAATAATAGGTTCTCTAAACAATTGGTCCATTTCTCCAGTCCCATGTTCAACAACGATTTTATTTTATTTTATTTTATTTTATTTTATTTTATTTTATTTTTTTGGTTTTTCAAGACAGGGTTTCTCTGTATAGCCCTGGCTGTCCTGGAACTCACTTTGTAGACCAGGCTGGCCTCGAACTCAGAAATCCACCTGCCTCTGCCTCCCGAGTGCTGGGATTAAAGGTGTGCGCCAACACCACCGGACATCCAATAATTTTTTAAAGTTCACTTTAACAATTTACTTTTAGTGAGGCTGGAGTTCAGAGCATTTGTTGCTCTTGCAGAATGCCCAGGTTTCAGTTACTAGCACTCACTTGGCAGCTCACAGCCGTCTGGAGTGTCACCTCTTGGGGATCTGATGCCCTATATTGACTTCTGCAGGCACCAGGCACGTATTGCACATACACGTATGCAGGCAATACACTCATACACATCAGATAAATCTAATACACCAGCAAAATGACAATTAACCTTATCGTCCCTTGGATTTTTAAATTTTATTTTATTTTATTTTATTTTTTAAAGATTTATTTTATTTATTATATGTGTAAGTACACTGTAGCTGTCTTCAGACATTCCAGAAGAGGGCGCCAGATCTCGTTACAGATGGTTGTGAGCCACCATGTGGATGCTGGGATTTGAACTTATCACCTTCGGAAGAGCAGTCGGGTGCTCTTACCCGCTGAGCCATCTCACCAGCCCTAAATTTTATTTTTAGAACAGGCCCTCATGTAACTCTGTGTCTGAAGACCTTGAACTTCTGACTGTCCTTCCTCTGCCTCTTGAGTGCTAGATTCCAGGCATGCCTACCACAGCTGGTGTATTCAGTGCTGAAGATCTACCCCAGGGCTGGCTTCGGACATAAGCAAGCACTCTACTAAGTGCTCACTGTTTCTTTGGATTGACCATGGACACATTTTTTCCATCTTAACCTCCATATTCTTTTCAATTGGTTTTCTTGCCCTACCACACTGATTACCTAGGTCCTCTAACATACTAAAGCTGTGGCCATGTGTGTAAAATGAGACCAATTAGCACAATTGTGTTTTTCCACAGCAGTCCTCAACAGCTCACAATGTGAGAGATATATGCTCTATTTTAAGTGAGTTTGGTTATAGCCCAGTGGAAAGCTGAGGAGTTACAGCCAGGATTCTATGTGTGCTTGTTTTGTTTTGAGACAGATCTTACTGTGTAGCGAAGACTGGTCCCAAACTCGGAGATCTACCAGTCTTGGGTGCTAGGATTAAAGGCCTGTGACACCACACCAGGACAAGAGTCTCTTCTGTTTATGGTGCTGGGGATTGAACTCAGGGCCTTGGTATGCAGAATATGTACAAATTCTACAAGGAAATTCTAATGGAAAAGTTTAGGACCTGAGAAGCTCACATCACTACTGTCTGGTCTGACCTCACATCAAATCTGGGTCTCTGAGACCTGTGTAGACCCTGCAATTGGAACTATTGAGAAGAAATGACCATGAGCCACCTGGAGGTCTTGTTCCTAGGAGGTAGGGACAAAGCTGGCCTTGGAAGCAAAGGGAGGAACTTTTCATTTGAAAGTGTGGATGGGCTGCACTTGGGAGGCAGAGGCAGGCGGATTTCTGAGTTTGAGGCCAGCCTGGTCTACAAAGTGAGTTCCAGGACAGCCAGGGCTATACAGAGAAACCCTGTCTCGAAAAAACCAAAAAAAAAAAAAAAAAAAGTGTTGGATGGATTTCTCTGGAGTGCAGTAGCAGGTAGAGATCAGAGGACAACTTTGTGGGGTCGGTATTCCACTCCTACACGGGTTCCAGGCATCAAACTCAGGCGTTCAAGCTTGGACATCAAACACCTTCACCAGCTGAACCTCCTTCAGGCTCCTCGTTTTTGTCTTTTCAGGAAGTGCATTAGGAGCGACTACTGTGGGTTGGACACAGAAGTATTTGTGAGAAAACAAGATGAGGGAACGTCTAACCAACAGCAGCCACAAACAGAGGAAAAATGGAGACAGCCTCACGCTGGGAGCCGCCTCGAATGCGGACTCAAAGTCTCAAAGGTGGAGGCCAGTCACCAGCCCTGCTTGAGGGGAAAACGGAACTCGATTTCCCTCAGCCAAGGTACCTTACTTAACACATCTGCCCATGTGGCAAGAGCCGGGATGGCACCCTAAAAGTGCTGCTCAGGCCACCTCGTACCGGAAGTCCAGATCCCTAAGGTCATTCAGGGGTCTCCTCTGTGATTCCACTAAGCAGTCTGTGGACCCACAGAGCGGCGGGCGCTTCAAAACCAGGTCCCGCTCCTCTCTCCTCTAGTCAGGAACTACAATCCTAAGGAGTACCTTCTTTAGTGCCGCTGTAGATATTCCACCCACACGCACAAATGGTGTATCTGTCACGGAACTCTGACTTGAGTCTTAAGACTTAACGACCCCAAACATGAGTCAGATCACAGCAGCAACATCCAGTGCAACCCGAGTTTGCCAGATCTCCCCGAAGCAAAGAAACCCAGGAGCAAGCGAATGCGTTGATTGGTTGCTGGTGATGTCATAGCTACCATTTGGGGGCGGGCCAGAGGTCTTGGCCAGGAGTTCTTGGGCTGTTAGAAGTAGTAACCACTCAGCCGGGGGAGCCGCACCCAGGGCAATGTTCTGGGGTCCTAGGCCTGACTCCTGTCTCGGTGTCAGAATAAATGAGTCCCCTGCACCTTGCGTTGCAGCTCATCACCGATGCCAAGTTTTGAGGCTGATCAGTATAGCGCGTCTTTTGGATTATTTCTGCTGGTTAGCGTGGAACCCGCGAGGCCCTCCTACCTCCCGCATACAATGGAGTCCTCCGAGAGGGGCGGGGTCTCCCATTGTGCCAATAGAAACAATGACACTCTAATTGGAATGCGCCGCCTTTCTCTAGTATTCTGTGACGTCTGTTGCGACAGATCTAGCCATTGGTTGGTTGAGATGCGCGCGTGCCAGGAGTTGGATGGAAAGCTAGATTGGACCAGGACTACGGAGAACTGAGCTTCTGTCGGGTTCTTCAAGGGGTTAAAGGATGCAGTTGTCGCAGGCGAGGGGGCGGAGATCTGAGGAAGCTGGATCCACAGCTGTGCAACCCTGGGTTCCACGTGGCATCTCAGAACACTGGAAAGGACCATAGCCTGGAGAGACGTGGTGTCTAGTACGGAAACCCCAAGTCTGGGAGACCGCTAGTGACTGTCGTCGTAGCGGAGAAGAGTTGGCTTCTCTTCCTGTCACAGAAGGGTCGTTTTCAGATCCTATTCTGTAGGAGCAAACTAGGAGATTTTTGCGACATGTTTCTCATAAGTTAAACTTGTTAATAAACAGTTAACGTTATTGTTTGAACCAGGCCGGTGTCTGGCCATTATCCTCACAGTCCCAGGATTCTACATGGTAACCCTTCCCGGACCGATGAATACACTCAAAACATGACAGCACATTTTCAAACCAAAATGGGTGTTAGGGCTCGGAACTAGCGCTCTAAAGGGAGAATAAAGGCTAGGAAGCCACGCTGGAATAGCGCACTAGGATGAGAGGAAGGGCGGTGGCAGAGTAGCGGAGAAACTCCCTGCTCCGTTCAGCACCGTGGGCAGCACTTCTGTCCTCAATAAACATGGCGGCAACGACTTCTGTCCCCAGAACTGCCATGCGCGACGGGCTGTACCACCAGGTTTGGGGCATGGGGCGGAGGTGGAGCAAACCATCGGAGCGGCCGGGAGCCATGTTGGAGCGTCGGGAGGCGACAGCAGCGTCGGGGATGCTGTGGTGGGGGCGGCAAAAGCCGGGGCCGTATGCCAAAGGGGCTCTGGCCACGGAGTAGATGGTGCCCAGAGAGCAGTGGCGGCGCGGAGCGACGGGCAGAGGGGAGGAGGGCCGGGGCGGCGGCAGGGGCCCAGGAGGGGATCAGAGCAGCGGGGCGGGCCCAAGGCCCGGACCCGGGCGGGGGGCGGCGGAGGCCGTGACGGGAGGCGGGGGTGATGGCGAGGCGGCCTCTATGGTGGGGTCTCCCGGGACCGTCGACCCCGGTACTACTGCTCCTTCTCCTCTCTTTGTTCCCTTTTAGCCGGGAAGAGCTGGGGGGCGGTGGGGACCAGGACTGGGACCCAGGGGTAGCTACTACTAGTGGGCCAAGAGCGCAAATCGGCAGTGGAGCCGTAGCTCTTTGTCCCGAGTCTCCCGGCGTCTGGGAAGATGGAGATCCTGGCCTGGGGGTCAGGGAGCCTGTCTTCATGAGGCTACGAGTAGGTAGGCAAAACGCCCAGGATGGTCGAGGGTCCCCTGAGCAACCAAACGCGGAGGTGGTGGTCCAGGCATTGGGTAGTCGCGAGCAAGAGGCAGGTCAGGGTCCAGGATATCTGTTATGTTGGCACCCAGAGATATCCTCTTGTGGGCGGTCAGGGCCTTTACGAAGAGGTAGTCTGCCACTCGATGCTCTGTCCCCAGGGGATTCTGATCTGAGGAACAGCTCTCCTCATCCTTCGGAACTTCTGGCTCAGCCTGATGGCTCCAGGCCAGTGGCCTTCCAGCGTAATGCTAGGAGAAGCATCCGCAAAAGAGTGGAAACCTCTCGCTGCTGTGGGAAGCTGTGGGAGCCAGGACTCAAGGGTCAGGGTGAGAGATCCGCGACTTCCACAGTGGAAAGGGGACCCTTTCGGCGGGACTGCCTCCCCAGCTCTTTAGGATCTGGCCTGGGGGTGGATTCAGCACCACGTGCTGTGAGGACAGCTCCTACGCCGGGTTCAGCACCTCGCGAGTCTCGGACAGCTCCCGAGCGCATGCGCTCCCGCGGTCTCTTCCGCCGCCGTTTCCTCTTTGAGAGCCCTGGGCCGCGCCCTCCCGGATTTCCAACTGGTCCTGAAGCCAAGCGAATACTCTCAACTAACCAGAGTCGTCCCCGTCGTGCTGCAAACCGCCACCCGCAGTTTCCTCAATACAACTACCAGACACTGGTACCTGAAAATGAGGCAGCGGGCACAGCGGTGCTGCGCGTGGTGGCACAAGACCCGGACCCAGGCGAGGCCGGGCGCCTCGTCTATTCGCTGGCGGCGCTCATGAACAGCCGCTCGCTGGAGCTTTTCAGCATTGATCCTCAGAGTGGCCTCATCCGCACGGCTGCCGCTCTGGATCGTGAGAGTATGGAACGCCACTACCTTCGAGTAACAGCACAGGACCACGGCTCACCGCGCCTCTCAGCTACCACCATGGTGGCGGTGACAGTAGCTGACCGCAACGATCACGCACCAGTGTTTGAGCAAGCCCAGTATCGGGAAACACTTCGTGAGAATGTGGAAGAAGGTTACCCCATCCTGCAGTTGCGTGCTACCGACGGCGACGCGCCACCTAACGCCAACCTGCGCTACCGCTTCGTGGGATCGCCAGCTGCGCGCACCGCAGCCGCCGCTGCTTTCGAGATTGATCCACGTTCTGGTCTTATCAGCACCAGTGGCCGCGTGGACAGGGAACACATGGAAAGCTATGAGCTGGTAGTAGAGGCTAGTGACCAGGGCCAGGAGCCTGGGCCACGTTCAGCCACCGTGCGAGTGCACATAACTGTGCTGGATGAGAATGATAACGCGCCGCAGTTCAGCGAGAAGCGCTATGTGGCACAGGTGCGTGAGGATGTGCGCCCTCACACGGTGGTGCTACGTGTCACGGCCACGGACAAGGACAAGGATGCCAATGGTCTGGTGCATTATAACATTATCAGCGGCAACAGCCGGGGCCATTTTGCCATCGACAGTCTTACGGGTGAGATACAGGTAATGGCACCTCTGGACTTTGAGGCAGAGAGAGAATACGCTTTGCGTATCCGGGCACAAGATGCAGGCCGGCCACCTTTGTCCAACAACACAGGCCTGGCGAGCATCCAGGTGGTAGATATCAATGATCATGCTCCTATCTTTGTCAGTACACCCTTTCAGGTCTCTGTTTTGGAAAATGCACCCCTGGGTCACTCAGTAATTCACATTCAGGCAGTAGATGCAGATCATGGGGAGAACTCCAGGTTAGAGTATTCTTTAACTGGTGTGGCATCAGACACACCCTTTGTGATTAACAGTGCCACTGGTTGGGTCTCAGTGAGCGGTCCCCTGGACCGTGAATCTGTGGAACATTACTTCTTTGGTGTGGAGGCTCGAGACCATGGTTCACCCCCACTCTCTGCTTCAGCCAGTGTCACAGTAACTGTGTTGGATGTCAATGACAATCGGCCTGAATTCACCATGAAAGAGTACCACCTTCGGCTCAATGAGGACGCAGCTGTAGGCACCAGTGTGGTCAGTGTGACTGCGGTAGATAGAGATGCTAACAGCGCCATCAGCTACCAAATCACAGGTGGCAACACTCGGAACCGATTTGCCATCAGCACCCAGGGTGGTGTGGGCCTGGTGACATTGGCTCTGCCACTGGATTACAAGCAGGAACGCTACTTCAAGCTGGTGCTTACCGCATCTGACCGTGCCCTTCACGACCACTGCTATGTGCATATCAACATCACAGATGCCAACACACACAGGCCTGTCTTTCAAAGCGCCCACTATTCGGTGAGCATGAATGAAGACCGCCCAGTGGGTAGCACTGTGGTGGTCATCAGTGCTTCGGATGATGACGTAGGTGAAAATGCCCGCATCACCTACCTTCTGGAAGACAACCTGCCCCAGTTCCGAATTGATGCTGACTCTGGGGCCATTACGCTGCAGGCTCCATTGGACTATGAGGACCAAGTGACCTATACACTGGCCATAACCGCTCGGGACAATGGCATACCACAGAAAGCAGATACCACCTATGTGGAGGTAATGGTAAATGACGTGAATGACAACGCTCCTCAGTTTGTGGCCTCTCACTATACAGGCTTGGTCTCCGAGGACGCTCCACCTTTCACTAGTGTCCTGCAGATCTCAGCCACTGACAGGGATGCTCACGCCAATGGCCGCGTCCAGTACACTTTCCAGAATGGGGAAGACGGGGACGGGGATTTCACCATCGAGCCCACCTCTGGCATTGTCAGGACTGTGAGGCGACTGGACCGGGAAGCAGTGCCGGTGTATGAGCTGACTGCCTACGCAGTGGACCGTGGCGTGCCCCCACTGAAGACTCCGGTCAGCATCCAGGTGACTGTACAGGATATAAACGACAACGCGCCCATCTTCCCAGCTGAGGAGTTTGAAGTGAGGGTGAAGGAGAACAGCATCGTGGGATCCGTGGTGGCTCAGATCACCGCAGTGGACCCCGACGACGGCCCCAACGCTCATATAATGTACCAGATTGTGGAAGGGAACATCCCCGAGCTGTTCCAAATGGATATCTTCTCTGGAGAGCTCACAGCACTCATTGACCTGGATTATGAGGCTCGTCAGGAGTATGTGATTGTGGTGCAGGCCACATCTGCTCCTCTGGTCAGCCGGGCCACTGTACATGTGCGCCTGGTTGACCAGAATGACAACAGTCCTGTGCTCAACAACTTCCAGATCCTCTTTAACAACTATGTATCCAACCGCTCAGACACTTTCCCCTCAGGCATCATTGGGCGAATCCCAGCTTATGACCCGGATGTCTCTGACCACCTCTTTTACTCCTTTGAGAGGGGCAATGAACTGCAGCTGCTGGTGGTCAACCGGACCAGTGGGGAGCTTCGACTCAGCAGAAAGTTGGACAACAACCGCCCACTAGTGGCCTCCATGCTGGTAACTGTAACAGGTGAGGGGTGCCGGGTAGGAAAGTAACCCTAATGATCTTAACTTGTCAGGGTTCAAACAGAATCCCAAAGTGATGAGTTCTTGTACCCAGTAAGACCTCAGAGATTCTATTTAGGTTCTTGGACAGTCTTTACAGAACCCTAAAGGTTCTGAGGCATCTAAGAACTGCAAATAATGGTTCCTAAAGGGATTGCTCTGCTCTCTTTAAAGGGGGAGGGTACAGAGATTTTTATTTTTATTTTTGATGCTCATGTATTTCTAGGAGAAGCCAGAATGTCAGGTTGTTTATTTCATGCCTATGTTTTAGATAAGGTTATTTTGGGTCTAGTTGGCCCCTCACTTACTTCAGTGGCCAGGAAGAGCAGCTCACTTTGGCAGCTTTGAGCAAGTTGTGCAGGAAGTGGTCCCACCTTGCTTTCCAAAGAGAAGTCCAAGGTCCTTTCCTGTGGGAAAATGTCCAGAAATCCAATGGCCTTCCTTTTCCTGGCTTTCACAAGGTGGGATATGCTCCTGAAGTCCCACCTTCTAAAGGTGCTAGAGGTTTGGAGAACCTTTTCTGTCCCAGCTGGGGGATGGGGACCCCCGGCACCTCAGCAAAGACAAGTTCTTAGTTTATTCTCAGATCTCTCAACAACCAACCTTTCCGGACTAACCAACACACACTAGATCTGAGGTCAACAAAACTCTCATCTCAGAATGGACTCTGAAGTCACAAAACCCAAGTCCGGAGTGTTAGGCAGTTTGCTAACTAAAGCATGCTTTAGAGGATCCAGAATGTGGGTAGACATCAAGGCCCCTGATATTCCTGGAGCTTTCTGGCCCAGAGTTCTGGAGAAATCCACTGAGCGTTCACTGGTCCAGGATTTCATCCATTGTCATGGGAGAGCAGTTTTCTGGCCAAAGATAGATCTGTAACACCCTCCAAAAACAGATCCTTGTCTCTTTCTTTCTTTTATCTTCTTTCTTTCTTTCTTTCTTTCTTTCTTTCTTTCTTTCTTTCTCCTCCTCCTCCTCTGTTTTGTTTGTTTGTTCTTGTTTTTTGAGACTGGTCTCACTCACTATGTAGCTCTGGCTTGAACTCACCCTATAGACCAGGCTGGCCTCAAACTCAGAGACAGGCCTGTTTCTGTCTCCCAAATACTGGGATTAAAGGTGTGTATCACCACATGCCTGCCCTCCCCCAGCCACATTGTTTCTTGTCGGGGGTGTCCTTCAGTTTCTACTACACTGAGGGAAGATGGAGAGCTAGGACTGGATGGCTAGTGGTTCTGGCTTCTCCTTGCATCCTGAGTGGAGGTAGCTTATTGATCACAGTGACTAGGAGTATGGATTACTGAGCAATTACGGAACTTCTTGTGTGTTCCTTGACTGACTTACTTACTCTTGGGTAATTGTGGGGGCTGGGCTGGTAGAGCTCCCTGGTGCTAAAGGCCAGACCTGGGCTGGGTCAACTACAGATTTAAGCCTCTCCCCATGTTGGGGATGCCAGCAGCAGCTTGTGGGTACCCTGAAGCTGGAAAAGTGGTCGTTACTAAGCTCCAGACTCACTTGTGCCTTGTTAGGGGTCAGTCTGTTGATTCCGATGTCTAGATAATTACTGGCTCCAGACCCCTGTGTCCCAAGGAGAGGCAGCTACTGACCCGAATCTGATCACTGTCCCTGCCCATGCCTGCAGATGGCCTGCATAGTGTTACAGCCCAGTGTGTTCTGCGTGTGGTCATCATCACAGAGGAGTTGCTGGCCAATAGCTTGACTGTTCGCCTGGAGAATATGTGGCAAGAACGCTTCCTGTCACCACTGCTGGGTCATTTTCTTGAAGGCGTGGCTGCAGTGCTCGCAACACCTACCGAGGACGTTTTCATCTTCAACATCCAGAACGACACGGATGTGGGGGGCACCGTGCTCAACGTGAGCTTCTCAGCGCTGGCACCTCGTGGGGCTGGGGCAGGTGCTGCAGGGCCCTGGTTCAGCTCCGAGGAGCTACAGGAGCAACTGTATGTGCGCCGTGCCGCCCTGGCGGCCCGCTCGCTGCTCGACGTGCTGCCCTTTGACGACAATGTGTGCCTGCGCGAGCCCTGCGAGAACTACATGAAATGCGTGTCAGTGCTCCGCTTTGACTCCTCCGCGCCCTTTTTGGCCTCGGCCTCCACACTCTTCCGACCCATCCAGCCTATCGCGGGTCTGCGCTGCCGCTGCCCGCCTGGCTTCACCGGAGACTTCTGTGAGACAGAGCTCGACCTCTGCTACTCGAACCCTTGTCGCAATGGCGGCGCGTGCGCGCGGCGCGAGGGAGGCTACACCTGTGTTTGCCGCCCGCGCTTCACCGGTAAGTCGGGTGCAGTGCTGAAGTCCTGGAGAAGCTTTGCGGAAGGAGTGCGAGTGAGCAGCAGGCATCTTTTCTGAGGCTACCGGGACAGGCTAGAGGTGGGGCTGAAAACTGCTCTCGGAAAGCCTAAAAGCTCAGAGTAATCGAATCCCTAGACAAGATGAGCTAGGGGCGGGGCGGGGCAGAGCAGGGCGGGGCGATGAGGCTGTGGGCGGGCCACAGCAGAGATAAGATGATATGAGGGCGTGCCCACAGACAACAGCTCAACCATTCAGAGGCCGAGTGGGATGGACCTTCTTAGAAGCCCCGCCCTCTAGAGAGGCGGGGAGGGGCGGGGCATTCACTGACGGTCCCGCCCTGCAGGGGAAGATTGCGAGCTGGACACTGAAGCTGGACGCTGCGTGCCGGGTGTCTGCCGCAACGGGGGCACCTGCACCAACGCACCCAATGGCGGCTTTCGCTGCCAGTGCCCCGCGGGCGGCGCTTTCGAGGGCCCGCGCTGTGAGGTGGCCGCACGCTCCTTTCCTCCCAGTTCCTTCGTCATGTTCCGCGGCTTGCGACAGCGCTTCCACCTCACGCTGTCCCTCTCGTAGGTGCCCGCCCCGTGTCGTTAGTGCACGTTTTTCCACTGTCCTTACCTACGTGACCCTGACCCAGATTGCTGACTGCCAGGTCCTGAGGTTCTCACTGGACACTGTCCTCTTTCCAGACCCCTGCTGGGGTATCTTAGAGTCATTGCACTGGCATCTCCCACACTATTCTTTTGTCTCAGCTTGAGTGGATTCTCAAATGAACGGTGTGAGATGTCTGCTCCTAATGGTCCCACTCCACTTCACTCAGGTTTGCAACTGTGCAACCCAGCGGGCTACTCTTCTACAACGGGCGCCTGAACGAGAAGCATGACTTTTTGGCTCTAGAGCTTGTGGCTGGCCAAGTGCGGCTTACATATTCCACGGGTGAGTGCTCCCTTGGATTTTTGTGACAGTGAGTAGGTGCATGTGTTCCTGGGATGGATGGCAAAGTCAATGCATGAATCCTCTCAGGTGTCCCTCACTGGGCTCCTGAACATACTCTTCAGTGCCAAACAGATGGCAGTGAGAACCAGCCTCTCCCTCAGGGAAGGTCCATCTCTCCGTGTTTCTCCTGATTCTCCTATGCTTGCCCTATGTTCAAGGACACTGTAGTTCAGCCAGTATGGTCACCAGGGGATGTGGTGATCCATTTATTCATTCAGCATGATCCCAAGAGCATCTGTACCTATGTAAATGGGGTAGGAAGGTGCCACTGCGGAACTCCAGACGACATCCCACATGGATACTCCCCACAGGTGAATCCAACACAGTGGTCAGCCCCACAGTTCCAGGAGGCCTGAGTGACGGACAATGGCATACAGTGCATCTGAGATACTACAACAAGGTAGTCATCACCCCTGGCATAATATGGGTGGGGTACAGAGAGAAGCCAAGATGCTGAATTCTCCCTAGGAATCACCACAGGGGCATTGCTGATCGGTGCGCTTGGTCTTTAGCCCCGGACAGATGCCCTAGGGGGTGCTCAGGGCCCGTCAAAGGACAAGGTGGCTGTGTTGAGTGTGGATGATTGCAACGTGGCTGTGGCTCTGCAGTTCGGTGCCGAGATTGGCAACTACTCGTGTGCAGCTGCTGGTGTGCAAACAAGCTCCAAGAAGTGAGGCCCCCACTCCCATCCTCATCTCTGCCTGCCAGAGTCCACCCAAACCCTTCACATAGCCTACCAAGTGCCTCAGAGAGCCTGGAAGCCTATTCAGCCTAGGTCCTAATCTTATATTCCACCCCTGGCATCTGGCTTCCACTGAGTCCTCAGAGAAAGTCCCTGGGCATTCTGTCCTCTAAGAGGTCTACACTCCTGACGTCTGTCATGTCACACATTACTTCTAGTGCATACTCTCATAAGCAGACCCTAAGGCTATTGAGTCAGTTCTCCTCACCCCTTCAATCCCCCTTCTCCACCCCAACCCCAGCCACCTGAATGCCTTATTCTTTATCATAGCTTTCAAGTACCCCACCCTTCTCCAGATCATCTTCCCATCAGCTTCTCTGCTGCACTTCAAACTCTTCTCCTAGGCTGGTCTTGCCACCCTTACCTAATCATCCATCCTTTAGTGCTGTCCCCTACTTCCTGTGGCCCCCAGGAGCAACCCCTACTCTGGCTCTAGACTCACCAATGACCCAGACTCCTGACCCCCAGGTCCCTGGACCTGACGGGCCCTCTGCTCTTGGGGGGTGTCCCCAACCTTCCCGAGAACTTCCCTGTGTCCCACAAGGACTTCATTGGCTGCATGCGAGACTTGCACATTGATGGCCGCCGAATGGACATGGCAGCCTTTGTTGCAAACAATGGCACTATGGCAGGTAGGCCTCCAAAACTCCTGCTTTTCTCTATTCATATCCCTGTCTCCGTCATAAGGAGGAGGTGGAGGGTTGTATGGGATGCCCCTACATCTGACTCCAGTCCGGTATTAGATGGCAAAATCCATACTGTAGTCCAGCCTGTAGGGCCTTACTCTCCCTCTGTCTACTTCCTGAAACCCTGAGGATGAAGCCATGTTTACTTTGAAACCCCCTGGACGCAAACATCCTGCCCAGCACTCAGGTCCCTCACCCCGGTTCTCCTATCTTCTTTGTCCCTTTCTCTCCAGGCTGCCAGGCCAAGTCACACTTTTGTGCCTCAGGCCCCTGCAAGAACAATGGCTTCTGCTCTGAGCGCTGGGGTGGTTTCAGCTGTGATTGTCCTGTGGGCTTTGGAGGCAAAGACTGTCGACTCAGTGAGTGGCCATCATAGGGCAGGAGGGCCGTACAGGGTGAGTGAGGTAGGTTCTTGGGGTAGGATCTATAACCTACTTCTTCTCTATTTCCTCAGCAATGGTCCATCCCTACCATTTCCAAGGCAATGGGACTCTGAGCTGGGACTTTGGAAATGACATGGCTGTATCTGTGCCATGGTACCTGGGACTATCATTTCGAACACGGGCAACAAAAGGGGTTCTGATGCAAGTGCAGCTTGGACCACACAGCGTGCTCCTCTGCAAGGTGGGTCTGTTCTTCCCATCCTTCATTTCTCCCTCTCTGCTAATCTCTGATGCTCCCCAACAATTAGGTTTGGGCTTGGTCATATAGCACAGCTCTTTGTTAGGTGTCTTAACACACTGGGCTATGCTCCAGACCCTGGACCTGGACTCTCTCCCTACCATAACGTTCTCTGCATATGCAAGGGCATACACATAGCTTTTTCTTATATCCATACCAACCCTCAACCCCTGGTTCTGTCCTTTGCCCCAACCTATATCAACATGATATTCCCAAACAGTTGTCTATGTATTAGGTACAGCTTTGTGTCTACTGTTCTGAACTCATATTCCTGACTCCTACGCCTTCTGATCTCACCAACCAACCTCATCCCAATCTAACCCTGGGGCTGTGCATTTCCACCCACAGCTAGATCGAGGGTTGCTGTCTGTGACTCTAAGTAGGGCCTCAGGCCACAATGTCCACCTCCTGTTGGACCAGATGACTGTCAGCGATGGCCGGTGGCATGATCTTCGGCTGGAGTTGCAGGAGGAGCCAGGTGGCCGAAGGGGCCACCATATCTTTATGGTTTCACTGGACTTCACCCTTTTCCAGGTTTGACCTCTGACACCAGGGTGGTCTGTTCTCAGCTTTCCAACAAGACCTACTTTATATTTGACCTTGCCTATACTTATTTGTCCCTGCCCCTCGTCCAGCTCCTTCCCACCCCTCCAAGTACCTATCCTCCTATCCTTTGCTTTGATCCCACCCCACCAGCCCTGTTGGTCTGACAGACATCCCTGCTTATGTTGGGTAGGCTACCTAGATTTCTGGCTTGATCTTGGGGAACCTCAGTAGCTAGGACTTCGACTTTGTCTAACTCTGGAAATCCCCTTCTAGTATCTTCCCTAATCTCTGGCTACAGAGGGAGGGGCCTGTCTGAGTATATATATAATATTTTAATGTTATGTGTATGAGTATTTGCCTCCATGTATGTGCATGTGCCATATGCATGTCTTGTGCCCAAGGAGGCCACAAGAGGGTATCAGAGCCCCTGGAACTGGAGTTACAGACAGTTGTGAGCTTTCATGTAGGTGATGGGAATCAAACCCAGATCCTCTCAAAGAGCAGTCAGTGCTCTTTTTTTTTGTTGTTGTTTTGTTTTTCAAGATAGGGTTTCTCTGTATAGTCCTGGCTGTCCTGGAACTCACTCTGTAGACCAGGCTGGCCTCAAACTCAAAAATCGGCCTGTCTCTGCCTCCCAAGTGCCGGGATTAAAGGCATGAGCCACCACTGCCCGACACAGTCAGTGCTCTTAACCACTAAGCCATCTCTCCAGCTCCAAGCTAATTCTAATGTCTTAACTGAAGCTTTTCTAATATATATATGTGTGTGTGTGTGTGTGTGTGTGTGTATGTATATATAAACGTATATATACGCACATATATATATATACACACACAAATATATACATGTATATATACATATATACATGTATATATATGTGTGTATACACACACACACACACACACACACACACACACACACACACACACATATATATATATATATATATATCCCATGCTGCAGCAAGTTCTCCAAACCTAGGGGCAACTCATTCCCAAGCCATTCTTCTGATACAGAGGACAAAGCGTGGTCATACAGGGCTAGAAGCAAGCTGTTCTGACTCTGGGATATGACCGGGGTTTACCAGGTGCCTCTCCTTCAGTGCTGACTGTCCCCTTCTTCTAGGACACCATGGCCATGGGGGGTGAGCTGCAGGGTCTGAAAGTAAAACAACTCCACGTGGGAGGCCTGCCCCCCAGCAGTAAGGAGGAGGGGCCTCAGGGTCTGGTTGGCTGTATTCAGGTGAGAACTGTCATATGAACATGGTATGGGGTCATAGGGACCTGAGAAATAGCATTCAAGTACACGTTGGCATGGGAGAGGGGCTAGGTAGACCCAGAGAGACCAGAGACAAATCACACCTTCCTCTGGTGGAAGTGAGAGTCTAGCTTAGAAAATCAAGGGTCATCGGAATCTATGTCAGAAGCAGCACATCCTTGTGCGGGGTCGATGGGGGGTATTTAGAGGGTGGGCTTATAGAAGAAATAGAGACTTCATGTCGGGATCATCTGACTGGGTGTCTGGTTCCATAGGACAACTGCCTTGGCTTGCATCTCACCCTCTGCTGTCTGTGTCTATAGGGGGTGTGGATTGGCTTCACACCCTTTGGGTCCTCAGCCCTGCTACCTCCCAGCCACAGAGTAAATGTGGAGCCTGGCTGTACTGTGACCAACCCCTGTGCATCTGGGCCCTGTCCTCCCCATGCTGACTGCAAAGACCTCTGGCAGACCTTTTCCTGTACCTGTCGGCCAGGTGGGTATTGAGAGAGTTGGGGAAGGAACCAGGGGCCCTGGAGAAGGCTCAGGAACTAGGGGGCCTGGAGCAGGTAAGAAATGAGAGGGTTAGGACCCCGTCTCTTCCCATGGTCCTTGACCAGTGTTCTGAGCTTCCTGACCCAACCTGCAGGTTACTATGGCCCAGGCTGTGTGGATGCCTGCCTCCTGAACCCTTGTCAAAACCAGGGATCATGCCGGCACCTCCAAGGGGCCCCCCACGGCTACACCTGTGACTGTGCGAGTGGCTATTTTGGTCAGCACTGTGAGCACAGGTGAGAGGCTCAGGACTCGGATGATGGAAAGGCTCTACAGGAGCAAGCAGGGCCACGGAAGTCTCATGGATGCACTTAACCTCATCTCATTCCCAGGGTGGACCAGCAGTGCCCTTGGGGATGGTGGGGAAGCCCGACCTGTGGTCCCTGCAACTGTGATGTTCACAAGGGCTTTGACCCCAACTGCAACAAGACGAATGGCCAGTGCCACTGCAAGGTTGGCCTAGACTCTGACCCTTGACCTCTTAACTCTCCCTTGGACACTATGATCTCTGCCACCTGACTTGGGCCCTAACCTCTTAATCTGTCTCTTACAATCTAGTTACCACTTCTCACCCTTCACCTCTAAACCCATCTGAGGCAAGTCTTTTTAGCCTTTGAGCTCTTTTTAATTTTCTTTTTTAAACTTTTGCCCTTGATTCTTCTACTCATTCCCCAAGCTTTCATCTAAGACCCTTCCCTTAAGCCTGACCTCTGACCTCAGGCCCCTGACCCATCCCTAAACAGGAGTTCCACTATCGACCGAGGGGCAGTGACTCATGCCTCCCATGTGACTGCTACCCTGTGGGCTCCACCTCCCGCTCATGTGCACCCCACAGCGGGCAGTGCCCCTGCCGCCCAGGAGCCCTTGGCCGCCAGTGTAACAGCTGTGACAGCCCCTTTGCAGAGGTGACATCCAGTGGTTGCCGAGGTAAGTGAGTTCAATCCCGCTCCACATGGAGAGGATTGGTTCTAGCGAAAGAGTCTGTGGCACTCTTCGCTCCTGGAGGTGGAGGCTCCAGGAAGCTCTTCCTGAAGGAGACCAGTTATACTCAGGGAGCCCTACAGTCAGCTGGCATACTTGGCTGACTTGTAGACTCTAATGGGCCATTGCTTCAGAAGCCAGAAGGGGAGTGGTAGACCCTAGGGCTCTGCATGAGAGTGGCAGAGGAACAATGGGTGTGGTGTTCCTTGCTTTGGCACCTGGCCACCAGACTCAACACTCCCTTTCTCCCTAGTACTCTACGATGCCTGCCCCAAGTCCCTGAGATCTGGTGTGTGGTGGCCCCAGACTAAGTTTGGTGTTTTGGCCACAGTACCCTGTCCCCGGGGGGCCTTGGGTGAGTATGTGGTGTGTAGCATTCTTGCTGAGGGTGGGGCAGCTCTCTTTTCTGATTGTTGCAGTCTCCTCTTTCACCAAGTTGGGTGGTGGGACATCTATGAAGAGCTGGGAGTGGGGGGACATTTGCGTGGGCCCCGTACACTTCTTAGTGGCTCCGGTTCCCTTCTTACACTGTCATTAAGCCTCCATCTGTTTCTCTTGGCTTCTGGGCAGGATTGCGGGGTACAGGTAAGGGGTACGTGTTTGCTCAGGTGCGCTGCCCCCTCCCACTGCCAGAGCTTTTGCAGACCCCCCTCCTGCTGCTTCAGGTCTTCGCAGACCCCTCCCTGCTGCCTGAGTTTTCTAAACCTACTCCTAGTCTCCTGGAGACCCCTTCCTGTGATTTGAGTACCCTAGAGAATTTCTCTGAAGTCCAAGGTCCTAGAGGATCCCTCCCCATCATCCAGGACCCTTCAGATCTTTTCACTTCTTACATCCTTGCAAACTTTTCCCTACTTCCTGGGGTCCTTGTAGGGCTCTCCCTATTGGCCAGCTTCTCCTTGCTGCCAGCTTCTCCTTGCTACCAGCTTCTCCTTGCTGCCTGAGGGCCTCCCAGAATCTTCCCTGCTGCTTGAGATCTCTGCAGTGGCTGGACAGAGATTCTCTGTGTGTGCATGCTCACACGTGTGTCCTGTGCCTGTGCATGTGTCTGTGAGTCTGTCTTGAGGGGCTGGGGACCTGAATTTAAGTTAGGTTCTATTTTGCTGGTGGACACAACTTATTCGACTTCTATCCCAGCCCCATAGACAAGGGAAGGCAATGATGGTAAAGTCTTCATTGACCCCAATTTATAAGTTAAAACTTGTATGAGAACCCTACCTCCACCTCACTTGGGTCAGATGGTACTCCTGGAAGATCTTGTCTATGTCAGTGTGCTTGAGCATATGCAAGAGAGCAGTCTCTCTCTCTCTCTCTCTCTCTCTCTCTCTCTCTCTCTGTGTGTGTGTGTGTGTGTGTGTGTGTGTGTGTGTGTTGTGTGTGTGTGTAGGTGATGAGTATTGTTGATATGTAAGGTTATCCAA
Organism: Mus minutoides; assembly: GCA_902729485.2. Classification (NCBI taxonomy): domain Eukaryota; kingdom Metazoa; phylum Chordata; class Mammalia; order Rodentia; family Muridae; genus Mus; species Mus minutoides. Next base: position 3,644,858 of record LR749536.1, read on the forward strand.
GCCCATATGTTTGAAAGAGTGAGTGAATATATGGTACTGTGTGTGGTGTGTGGTGTGTGTGTGTGTGTGTGTGTGTGTGTGTGTGTGTGTGTGTGTCTACAGCACATCCTCATACTTTTCTTTACGTGGTTAGTGGTAAGAATGGCTCACAGATTTCTCCTGAGAATTGACCAACAAGCTATTGGGACCCACCTGGCTCAGGCTGCAGCATCTAGGCACCTAGCCATAGATGCTTATCACTCTGGCCCCTACCTCAAGACTCCCTATGGGATAGAAGAGGGTGCTGTGGCCACCTATCAGCAAAAGTATCCAGGCTCCAGGCCTGACCAGGGATTGCCTGCCCCCAGGTGCTGCAGTGCGGCTGTGCGATGAGGACCAGGGTTGGTTGGAGCCTGACCTCTTCAACTGTACCTCTCCTGCCTTCCGAGAGCTTAGTCTACTGGTGAGACCCTGCCCAGACAGTGCCCTACACCCAAAACCTTAAGGCCTGTGATGGGTCTAGTACATACCCCAGCCCTTGACCTTTTGGGCATTAATTTCCTAGTTGCCCTTTCATCTGTCCAAGCCTTTCTCCCTGTAAGGCTCTTGAGAAAGGCCTACAGGACCACAGAGCAACCACTGCCATCCTTGTCCTGGCAGTTGGATGGCCTAGAACTGAACAAGACAGCACTGGATACTGTGGAGGCCAAGAAGCTGGCTCAGAGGCTGCGGGAGGTGACTGGCCAGACTGACCACTACTTTAGCCAAGATGTCCGAGTCACTGCCCGCTTGCTGGCCTACTTGCTGGCTTTTGAGAGCCATCAGCAGGGCTTCGGGTTGACAGCCACACAAGATGCCCACTTCAATGAGGTGGGCTGTGCTCTAGGTCCCCTGTTCCATGGCCCTGACCCCCTGCTCCACAGCTCCTTCTCCCTAACCTCCTAGTCCTGGGCCCCCATCTTATTACCCATCCTCACCTCTGGAAAAGGGAAGAGTTGCCCAACTCCACTCTTCCCTGTCCAGTCCTGCCCTCTTGCCTCTTGGGACCCCACCAATGCCTAGCTAGACTCCCTCATACCTTCCCTAACCTTTTGTACATCCTTACCACCTGGAAGAATCCAACTCTTTCTCCATCCTTCTAGAATCTTCTATGGGCTGGTTCTGCACTGCTTGCTCCGGAGACAGGAGACTTGTGGGCAGCCCTGGGGCAGCGGGCCCCTGGGGGTTCCCCGGGTAGTGCAGGGCTGGTGCGGCATCTGGAGGAATATGCAGCCACCCTTGCAAGGAATATGGAGCTGACATATCTGAATCCTGTTGGACTAGTCACACCCAATATCAGTGAGTGGTAGATGGGACAGGAGAAGGGGAGGGTTTTATAAAAGGGCAGGAGGAGCTCTAGAGCTAACGCTACTGCTGTGCCATGCCTACTCCAATCCCTGGGGCTTTACAGAGCCTTGCACTCATACCGAGGAAAATATGGCTTGTGAAGCCCGGGTGTTAGCGTGGGTGTAGGCAGGAATGTAACTCTTGGTGTAGGAAGGAGGTCCTTGACAGGGGTCACCCCTCTTTTTTCTTGGGCAGTGCTCAGCATTGACCGTATGGAGCATCCTAGTTCAACTCAGGGAGCCCATCGTTACCCCCGTTACCACAGCAACCTTTTCCGGGGCCAAGATGCCTGGGATCCTCATACACATGTGCTATTGCCTTCCCAGTCCCCAAAGCCATCCCCGTCTGAAGGTAGGATTCCCTTTGGTGACTGCTGGGCCAGGGCCTGTCTCCTTATCTCCTAAGAAGCCTGATACCATGTCACCCTCTTACCAATTCTTTCCTTGCCAGACCCCCTCCACCTCATGGTTCCTCTGTGAGACCTTCCCCAGGCCACCTCCATATACTTTGCCCTACAAGCTTCGATCCCTTTCCCGTGTTCCTTTCAGGCTCCTGTATCCTCCACTCCCCTGTTGTTGGGTTTATGTAGAAGAGGTCTCTGTGCTTGATGCTGGGTTGGGTTCAGCACTAGGTCTGTGGGTACTTGTTAAGAAGTCACTATAGTTCCTTCCTTTCCTTTGGCAGTTCTGCCCACAAGCAGCAATGCAGAAAATGCCACAGCCTCCAGTGTGGTCTCCCCACCTGCACCTCTGGAGCCTGAGTCTGAGCCTGGGATTTCCATAGTCATTCTACTGGTGTACCGAGCCTTGGGAGGGCTTCTCCCTGCCCAGTTCCAAGCTGAGCGCCGGGGTGCCAGGTACCAGGCATAGAAGCAGCTCCTAGTCCCCTCAACTCTTTTGTGAGCTTCTACCCCACCCAGTATTCCTTTCTTCAGTGGACAGATGAGCAGGTCCACAGGTAAACAGAGACAACCCTCTCTGCTGTTCAGTCCTCAGAGTCCAGTCTAGGCAGTGAGTCTGAAGCCCCTGTGAGCCCAGGAAACACTCGCTGGTGTTCTTAGAAACAACCTGTGCTGTGCGGGTATCCCAGACCCTGGTCAGCCATGGCACGCGGTGAAGGCAGGGAGAGTGGGTAGTCGATCTTTGGTCAGCAGTATCCAAGACTAGATGGGTGTATTCTCAGGCTCCCTCAGAACCCTGTCATGAACTCTCCGGTGGTCAGCGTGGCTGTTTTCCATGGACGCAACTTCCTCAGGGGTGTCCTGGTGTCCCCAATCAACCTTGAGTTCCGCCTACTGCAGACAGCGAATAGGAGCAAGGCCATCTGTGTGCAATGGGACCCACCTGGCCCGTGAGAACCCCACTCTGGAAACCTTTTGTCCCTGTTAACCTCTGGCATGTGTCCCAGCCTGTCCCTATCTATGCCAATGTGCAATTAGGTCCATGTGGGATGCTGTTCCCCAACTCCAGGCACCTTCCCCTCCCCCACCATCTCACAAATCCCTGCCTGCAATGGGACAAGTCCTGGGTGGAAAGGTGGACCCGACTCTCCTCTGGATACAGGACAGACCAGCATGGTATGTGGACTGCAAGGGACTGCGAGCTGGTGCATAGGAATGGATCCCATGCACGGTGTCGCTGTAGCCGCACGGGCACTTTTGGAGTCCTTATGGATGCCTCTCCCCGTGAGGTAGAGTTGGAGTCCGTTACCCAAAGAAGTGGGAATTCAGCAGGGCAGGGTAGCTCTACCCAGCATCCCAGTAACCATCCTTAACTCCGCAGCGGCTAGAGGGAGACCTAGAGCTGCTGGCAGTGTTCACTCATGTGGTCCTGGCAGTGTCTGTGACAGCGCTGGTACTGACTGCCGCTGTCTTGCTGAGCTTGCGCAGCCTCAAGTCCAATGTGCGTGGGATCCATGCCAATGTGGCAGCTGCCCTGGGAGTGGCAGAGCTCCTCTTCCTGCTGGGAATCCACCGGACCCACAACCAGGTACATGGGCGGGGCCAGGGGAACCCTGTCTCTGGGACTCCGCCTTTCTCTGGAAAGCCTGGGGCCCAAGATCTAAGATCAGGGATACTTTAAGTCCAGGTCCCGGTTTGGGGCAGGATGCTAGCTGGGTATTAGATGCTGTTGTTAGGGAAGTAAGTGGGAAGAAGAGATCTGGGGTGGAGTCAAGGATGTGGTGGGTAGGAGGGATTCTGACACTGGTCTCCTGGCCCTGCCTTCAGCTGCTGTGCACCGCGGTCGCCATCCTCCTGCATTACTTCTTCCTCAGCACCTTTGCATGGCTCCTGGTGCAGGGCCTGCACCTCTACCGAATGCAGGTTGAGCCTCGAAATGTGGATCGTGGCGCTATGCGCTTCTATCATGCCCTGGGCTGGGGCGTCCCTGCTGTGTTGTTGGGTGAGGTTTTACCCCCTCAAGCCTGTCAGCTGCTCTGACCCCAGATTATCTCCAAACCCTGTCATGATCCCTCAGGCCCCGGTGCTTCCTGCTCAGGGAAGATCCTGTTTGCCCTTACCCCATTTCTTTCCCCTTCTAGGGGATCAGAATTCAGAATATACCACTTTGGTCTTACTTCTTCTCTTTTCAAAGGCCTTGCTGTTGGGCTGGACCCAGAGGGCTATGGGAACCCTGACTTCTGCTGGATCTCCATCCATGAACCTCTTATCTGGAGTTTTGCTGGCCCCATCGTCCTTGTTATTGTGGTAAGTGTCTGGCTATTGGTGCTACCTGTGTGCTCTAGTCTCAGGAGGGAGGGAAGGGGCTTGGAGCAAGTATGAGGGAGGCCAGGTGGTGGTGCACAGGCATCCGGGTGATGCCACCTCATGTCGGGTTACAGGGTGAGCTCCCACTCAGCTGGCATGGAGGTGGGAAGTGGGAGGTGAACTGGGCCCAAGCCTTGTCTGCTCTTCCTGTTCCATCCCCATTTCTTTCTGAGTCTCTCGCAATCCCGCCCCACTTTCTTCTTTTCCATCTCTGACTCTCTGTAGGATTTTTTCCCCCAGCTGTTCTGTCCCCTTTTTGCTTCTGATTCACTCTCTCCCCTCTTGTTTTCTCTTTATGGTTGGGTGTGTAGTCTTGGTCTCTTTCTGCTCCTTATGGTCTCTCTCTCTCTCTCTCTCTCTCTCTCTCTCTCTCCACTCGACCGTGGGGGTAGATGAATGGGACCATGTTTCTCCTCGCTGCCCGCACATCCTGCTCCACAGGGCAGAGGGAGGCCAAGAAGACCTCTGTGCTGTGAGTTGCCCAGTGGAGGGAAGCCAGGGGTCCTCAGGATGGCACACTCCTCCTGGGTGGGGGTCTGGGCCCCAAGCATACCTGGTGCAGGTTGGACTCCAAATTCTGCATGGAGGGAAGTCATGCCTGCCATGGCCTATGGTTCCTGCCTGGTACTTTTGCCATCTTCTAGCCCCACGGTGCCTTCACTCTTGCCCTCAGTCCCCTGGGTCTCCCTGGAATTGCCCGTGGCCTGAATGACTCATGTCACCCCACTGTGTATGTGTCTGCCTATCCTGTTTCTCTCATGGCTGCCTTACCCCACTGCCTTTCCCATGGTCTCTCACGGCTTCCTGAACACACTCCTGGGTCTTTGTATGACCGCCCGTCTTCCTTAGTGTCCTTCCTAGACTTCCGTGTTTCTGTGTGAGGTGTGTTTCCTCCATCCCTGTGTGTCCTCCTGTGTCCCCTACGTAAGCCCTGCTTGACCCTGGCGTACCTCCTGTGTCCCCCCCACCCCCTGTGTCCTTACAGCAGGACCCTTCGCAGCTCCTTTCTGCTCCTTCTGCTGGTCAGTGCTTCCTGGCTCTTTGGCCTTCTGGCAGTCAACCACAGCATACTGGCCTTCCACTACCTCCATGCTGGTCTCTGTGGCCTCCAGGTACCTCTGGTGCCCTTCTCCCATCCCAGACCCTGCTGGGGCTTCGGCATCCTGGCCTCTAGCCCTAGGTGTGGCATCGCCACCATTCACTTTGCTTGAATGACCATGATCTGTGAACCCTAGACCAGACACTGACCCTAGCTGCTAACCCCAGGCCTAGAGCTGACACCCAGCTAGTCACTGACATCAGGCTGGGTGCTGATCTTGGGTTGACCTTCACTACCACTGTGACTTGTGACCCCTTGCTGACCACACTATCATTGACTCCAGCCCCTCCCACCATATGCCCTTCTCATTATTAGTCTTTCCTTGACTTTCTTTCTGAGCCCTACTCTCTTGAATTCCACAGTGGCTCACACTACCCTGTGACAGCTGATACTCCCCTCTCTGCTGACCCATAGAGCCTCTTATTGGCCCCCCCGATTGGTGCCCTGTTGACTGTATTCTGAACTTCTGTCTTTTCTGATCTCCCTGTGACCTTCACTGACCCTTACTGACCTACAGGGCCTGGCTGTACTGCTGCTCTTCTGTGTCCTGAATGCAGATGCTCGGGCTGCTTGGACACCAGCCTGTCTAGGCAAGAAGGCAGCCCCTGAGGAAACAAGGCCAGCCCCCGGGCCGGTGAGAGACCACTAGAGCTGAAGGCGGGGATGGGGAGCCTGGATCTGAGGCTCTTCAGAACTAGCTCACACCCCTGTCCCACCCCCCCCCCCCAGGGGTCCGGGGCCTACAACAACACGGCTCTCTTTGAGGAGAGTGGCCTTATCCGAATCACTCTCGGTGCCTCTACCGTCTCTTCAGTGAGCAGTGCCCGCTCTGGCAGGGCCCAGGACCAGGACAGCCAGCGGGGCCGCAGCTACCTCAGGTAAGCAGCCATATATGGCTTGGTCCGGTACTCCTTCACCTGGGATTGACGTTAGCAGACCCGAGGGAAGCTAGGTTCCTGGATCCCCAACTGCTGATTTGCCCTGACGCCTTCTGTAAAGCTGCTCCTTCAGCCACTCTACATGCAGCAGGCCATGTACTCAAAGGCTCTTCCATATTCCCAAGCTTCAGAAGCGCATTGTCACACACTTCTCTGATGGGAGATTCTTCATCCCCAGGGACAATGTTCTGGTTCGACACGGCTCGACTGCGGAGCACACTGAGCGCAGCCTCCAGGCTCACGCTGGCCCCACTGACCTGGATGTGGCTATGTTCCATCGAGATGCTGGTGGAGTTGGAGCCCTGGGCCGGGGAGGAGGGGCTAGAGGGGTCTTCAGGATCTGCTTTCTTCTGCCCCACAATGGGGGCAGTGGCTAACTGAGTGGGACAAGCTCCTGTCAGGTCACTGCCTCAGAAAGCACCTACCCATCCCTGGTGGTCCAAACCCACTCCTGACCTAGTCCATCCATGATTGATGCAAGCCCTTCTGATCCTAACTCTAACCCTAAGCTCCATCCAGGTCCCCACCTTAACCCCTTGCTGTCTTGCTCCCCACCTCCAGACCCTCAGCTCAGGACCTTTTCTTATCCCTTGAGTGCCCCACCATTCACCTTCCTCCTGACCTTCCCACTCCAGGTGCAGACTCTGACTCTGACAGCGACCTGTCGTTGGAGGAGGAGAGAAGTCTATCCATCCCATCTTCAGAGAGCGAGGACAATGGCCGGACTCGAGGGCGTTTCCAACGTCCACTCCGCCGGGCAGCCCAGAGTGAGAGGCTCCTTGCCCACCCCAAAGGTGATAGGAGCTGACTGATTCCATGGGTGATTGAAGGACTTCCACGTCTCACTTAGATGTGATGTAGGGACCTTATCATCTCAGGGTTACTGAGCCCCATTCCTTATCATCTCAGGGTTACTGAGCCCCATTCCTATCCAGGTTTCTAGGAGTGCTTGGGAACCCAGGAGCAACCTGGGCGATGGTAGTAAAGTCAGAGAGGTTTCAGAGTAACTTGTCCCTTCAGTTTCCCTGTGAGTCGGGGTTATATTAGTATCCCTTAGCTCAGTCATTGAACTTCCATCTCATCTAAACCCCACTAGCAAAGGATAGCAGCTCTCAGTAACTTCCTGCAATGGCGCCATGCATCTGAGAAGGGACATCTTCCTGTTCCTATTTCTTTGAAAAAAATTTTTTCTTCTGTGTGTTCGTGTGCATGTGTGCGTGCATGTGTGTGTGTGTGTGTGTGTGTGTGTGTGTGTGTGTGTGTAGATTTCTATGTGCTATAGTACTCCCACTACCTGTGAGAGTTGGTTCTCTTCCTACTATATGGTCCTGGGACTCAGGTGTATGTTGACAGACCCGGTGCTCTTACTTGCTGAGCCATCTCCCAAGCTCTCCCCTCCCATCTCTCCATGGAGACAGCCAGGGCTTGAAGGGTCCTTAGGCTCAGGAGCCACAGAGTCACAGGAAACTCTGGAGTCAAGCCAGGGGCCTCCGTAACCTGCTCTGGCTTCACAGATATGGACGGCAATGACCTCCTGTCCTACTGGCCAGCCCTGGGAGAGTGTGAGGCAGCGCCGTGTGCTCTGCAGGCATGGGGCTCTGAAAGGCGCCTCGGACTAGACAGCAACAAAGATGCAGCCAACAACAACCAGCCTGAACTGGCCTTGACCAGTGGAGATGAAACCTCCCTGGGCAGGGTCCAGCGGCAGAGGAAAGGTATGAGCCCTGACCCTTTGGCCTCACTGTAGGAGCCCTGAAGGCTGCTTAGGTCCAGATCTATGAGAGTTTATCTTCCTGATCCCAAACAGGGGGATCATCTTGCTCAACCCTGACAGGAATCTGCTCCTCAACCCTGCTTCATAGTCCCCAGCCTGGTCTGTGCATCTCCTGCCCGCTCCATATCCTGGCTTGTACCCTTAGGTCCTTAGAAGTCACCTTCCTCTCTTCTATTCCCACTCACTTTGCAAAACCACAGAAGCTGTTGACCCACTGGGCTCCCGCTCTGATCTACAAGGTTTCTGTCTCTTGCGCTGTCTGGGAGAGCCCCAGAGGTTGGCCTTATATCAGCACAAAAGGTTTCCTCCCTTGGTCTTGCATCACGGGAACACTGGAGACTGCTCCTGCCCCAGCCCAGGGAATTTCTACCCTTTTGACCCAGACCTGTATTTCCAGGACTTGGGATTATTCCTCTTCTGACTTAGGAGTCTGCCCCGACCCTGCATCATAGCAACTGCCCTAGCTTGACCCACAGAATCATCGTTTCCCACTCGGACTCTTGTTCCGCTGCCTGTCCGGGACCTCTGGCGCTGCCTCTGACCTCAGCTCTGTCACAGGACTCCAGGAGCTGCCACTTAGCTAGATTCCTGCCTGCTCTTTGACATACACCCGGTTCCAAATTCTGCTTCTTCCACAGGCATCCTGAAGAACAGGTTGCAGTACCCACTGGTGCCTCAGAGTCGAGGCACTCCGGAGCTGTCGTGGTGCCGCGCGGCTACCTTGGGCCACCGTGCTGTGCCGGCAGCCTCCTATGGTCGCATCTATGCAGGTGGGGGTACAGGTAGTCTTTCCCAGCCTGCCAGCCGCTACTCTTCACGAGAACAGCTGGACTTGCTCTTAAGACGACAACTGAGCAGGGAGAGACTAGAAGAGGTCCCAGTTCCTGCACCTGTTCTGCATCCCCTGAGCCGACCAGGCTCCCAGGAACGCCTGGATACTGCACCAGCCCGCCTGGAAGCCAGAGATAGGGGCAGCACGCTACCACGAAGGCAGCCACCTCGGGACTACCCTGGCACCATGGCTGGCCGCTTTGGGTCTCGGGATGCACTGGACTTAGGGGCACCCCGAGAATGGTTGAGCACACTGCCCCCACCCCGCCGCAACCGGGACCTTGACCCACAGCACCCACCTCTGCCCCTGTCTCCACAGCGGCAACTCTCAAGGGACCCCCTCTTGCCATCTCGGCCCCTGGACTCTTTATCTAGGATCTCGAACTCTCGGGAGCGGCTGGACCAGGTGCCTAGTCGGCACCCCTCACGGGAAGCCCTTGGACCAGCCCCACAGCTTCTCAGAGCCAGGGAGGACCCAGTCAGCGGCCCTAGCCATGGTCCCTCCACAGAGCAACTGGACATTCTCTCTTCTATCCTTGCCTCTTTCAACTCCTCAGCCCTCTCCTCTGTGCAGTCCTCAAGCACACCCTCGGGTCCTCACACCACCGCCACAGCCTCTGCACTTGGGCCTTCCACACCTCGTTCAGCCACATCTCACAGCATCTCGGAGTTGTCACCTGATTCAGAGTAAGCAGGGCCCAGCCCCCTGTTCACACGCTGGTCAGTTTCAGGCAGCTCTTTCATGTACCCGGCCCTGACTTCCACCACAGAGTGCAGCGAGAGTTGGCCTGTAGATTAGGGCTACCCCAGGCTCAGCAGTGAGAGTTGGCCCACAGATTAGGGCTACCCTATGCTCAGCAAGTGTAATGGCTATTCCTGGTTTCAACTGGAGTGACCTACAATTCAGAATTGGAGGGCTCACCTGTGATCCAGATCTTGAGGTTGGGAGACACAAGTTTCTGACCTGGATCTTGGCATGGAGATCTTGAGGCATAGTGGCTATGAAAAGCTTAAGCTCAGGCAAGGTAGTGCACACTTTAATCCCAGGAGATCTCTGAGTTCAGCCTGGGACAAAACAAGTCCCAGATCCAGGCATAGTAGTACATACCTACTCTAACAGGGCCACACCTCCTAATAATGCCTTTCCCTGGGCCAAGTGTATGCAAGCCATCACAGCAAGCAGGACTCTGACAGATACAAACTGCCCTAGAAAATGCACACAGGACTAGCTGGAACTTTCTGGCTTTATGGTTAGAGCCAGCCTCTTGGTGCTACACATTCCAGAAAAGTACCTCCGAAGGCTGGGAAGGGTAGGCAGAAGTCAAGGCATCGAAGTGCAGAATAAGCTGGCATTTTGCATGGGGCATTGTGAGCATCTCTGTTCAGAAGGCCCTGCCTAAGAGCTCATATGGAATAGCAGCGCACTGTGCCATACCGAGAGTGAATCCTTCACTCATTGCTGTGTTCCATCAGCATGAGACCACACCCACCTGTGAGCGCTGTGGGGTTAAGCACAGTACATCTCAGGGCGTGTAGGACATCTGTGGGGTTGAAGATATCAGAGACACCCAGCTGGAGACACAGGAACCCGAGAAGGAAAGTAGGGGAGGGGAGGGAAGCGGTTTTTTGTGGGACTCTAAGTAAGCAGGGCTCAGCTAGGGAGTTGCCAGGTCTTATTAGCCAATAGGAACTCTCTCTCTTTCTCTCTCTCTCTCTCTCTTTCTCTCTCTCTCTGAAACTGCCAGGACAAGTTCTGGGCTCTCTTCAGGATGAGAGACAGCTGTGAGGAAAATGGGTCTCTGGAGATGGGGCAGGGGACCCCAGAGGTCCAAGCAAAACCCCAGCTTTGAGAAAGGCCATAAAGGAGGGAGGGGCGGGTCTTGGGAGCCTAGAGGTCCTGAGGGCTGCTGAAAGGTAATTAGGAAACAGTCCCCTGCAGTCTGTCTAGCCTTGGGGTTTGAGTGCCAGGCAATTGAGGAAGGATTCAGGCTTTAGAATCATAAGAGTTTGAGTTCCATCTCTCCTCTGCCATGACCTTGGCACAGTACCAGCTGTACACTAGTCTCTTTATCTGTTGAGGGAGTTTAGAGAAGTGAACTCCTTGAGATGTGGAGATTTGTCACATTATCTGCCTTACGGATGCTGAGTTTAGTATCAGAACATAGAAGGTGTCCTGACTGAGGCAGCCAAGTAGCCTTGCTAATGAGTCTAGGGTCCAGGTGGGTGTGTGGAGGGAGGGCTCAGAGTCCTGGAGTGGGCATGAAGGGGCTGAGGGCTGAGAGTCAAGGCTCCTTTTAACCATGGCTTTCCATTTCTACATTCAACTCCACAGAGTTCCCAGAAGCGAGGGCCACTCCTGAGGGGCTGACCGGCAAATGAGGAGCCACCATGGGCAGCAGAGGATTTGGGCTGACTGAAGAACCTTCAGGACTGATCCCAAGGCAGCCTTCTTCAAGTCCTTCCCTCAGCTCAGTGCAGAAGGAAGGTCCCTCCCGTGGGCATCTGTGAGCATGTGTGTGACAGGTGCAGGGGTGGGGCCTGAGGGAGGACTTTTATACGTTTTGTACCTTTGTAACCAGAGAGATATGCTTATGTTATTTTTCAGATTTTCTGTCTCCCAGGGGTCTCGAGACTGGGCTAGGAAGGGGAAGGGGATGGGAGAGAGACGCTCCATTGGGTGCTTAGCAAAGCATCTGCTCTTTCCTTTCATCTTACAGCAGAGTGGACGAGTGGGGCCCACCCGCTCTTTCCTGCCCTCTTCCCCACATTGATCTGAACGCTGTTGTTGGGGCCCAGGGTGCAAATTTGATCTTTGCATTTTCTCTGATGCCCCATAGGCCAAACTCCTGTTGAGGGGGTTGGTCTTGGAAACAGGGGTCCTCCATCCTCCTCCTGAGGGCTCACGTGCTCCACTCCTCCCTGTGGGTGTGGATATGTATTACATGGAGTCCCTGCCGCTTACTGCCTTAAGACCTAGGACCGATGCTGCAGGCGCTGGTGGAGCAGCAGAAGTCATGTTTACAGATCAAGGCTTCCCTTTCTCCTGTAGGGAGGGACTTGGGCCTCTAATCAGACATTCCTAGGGGAGGTGGGTGGAGGGGACACTCCTTTGTCCTTCCTTCACTTGTCTGTGGTGCCATTGGTTCATTACACTGTCCCCTTGAGGGGTGAGGGGGGCAGTGAGCAAAGGGAGCAGAAACAAGGGAACCTAAGACCCAGAATGTAGGTGCCACCGCCTCTTACTGCTTACTGGATCCTCCCTGACACCAGGCTGCAGCAGTGGCTGCCCTACCTTCTGTTCGTCCCTTATAAAGGGAAAAGTTACTGTTAGGATCCTGTTCATACAACTCTCTTTTGTTATTTGTCTGATGTCCAGTTCTGGGGACTTTAAATTTTTGTTACTTTGTTTACAGATCAAGGTTATTTTTTTAACATGGTTGGGTTTTATTTATTGTTTACAGCTCTGAACATTGAACTTACACACTTTGTTTACAGTTCAGAATGTTTCCCCCTCTTTGTTTACAAGTGAAAGGTAGAAAAAGTGGGGGAGGGGCCTAAAGACCCACCTGGGATACCCCTGGACCTGGCCATCTTGAGGTAGGCTTCTAATCCACTTTTCCCAGGTCAAAGGTCAACTGAGTCTTCTAACAGCTTGCCCCGAAAGTGGCTCAGGACTGGGGTTCTGTGCAGACGCCACCCACCCCTACCCTGTGCGTACTCTTGGGAGGCAGTTTCTGAGATTAAGAAAAAAATCCCACTTCACTGCCTGTGCCAAATCCCGCCAGCCAGGTCCCCAGCTCACTTTACCCAGACTGACCCCTGCCCTTGAAGGGCTGAGAGGCCTGTCAGTGGGAGAGTGTCCTTGCTATGTCCTAGGTTCTGTAGATGCCCGTCTCTGGGGTCCCCTTCCAACAGTGGCCCTCTTTCCTGTCTGTGTAAATTGTTCCGTGAAGCCGCGCTCTGTTTTGGGAATAAACTTCTATAGAAAACACTTGTTCCTCTTTCTGTCTCAGCTGTAGGATGGCTGTTGAGAATGACTTACCCAGAATGACCTTTGTAGAAATCTGAGCTCTCCTCCCTCCAATATATCCAGTTATTTTTAGCCCATTTCATGGGAGATTTGGACCAGGTTCCCATTTCTTTCTGAAATATGGCCTCGCACCTTGTGACTGGAGCCTGAAGTTGGAGCGCAGGAGCGGCGCCAAGAGGAGCCACTTTCCTGGTCAAGGCAGTCATCTGAGGGTTTCCTTAATATCCAGAGGCTGGCATTTGTGGCCCTGCCCATTAGTCAGACCAAACCTAGGAGTTCCCACAGCAGTTCCTGCCTTACCCACCTACATTCAGACCCATACTGGTCTTTTCTCACTTGGATCTGGCCAAAAGCTTGACCACACCCAGAGGGCCCTTCTGAGATACCTGGGTAGAGCTTCTTTCAGAGTTGGAAAGGATCCTGAATGCTCCATTTCCAGTCTAGGCAGCCAGGTGTGAAAGTGAAAGGGAGGCCTTAAGAAGCAAATACCTTTGATCTCTTCTTTAATCCTAGCACTCACTAGGCAGAGGCAGGTGGATCTCTGTAGACTGGTCTACAGAGAGTTCCAGGACAGCCAAGGCTAAATGGAGAAAACTTGTCTGGAAAAAAAAAAATGGAGGTGGGGTGGGGTTGGCCTTGAGGACCACTATGCCAGGTCTCAGAGGGAAAAATCAGAGGCTGATACATCTTGGTGGTCCCTGAGAAACCCTACAGACCTAGATCTCCCACAGTTGAGGGGGGGCGGCGGGGGCGGCTGGTTACACAGATCGGTCAAGAATCTGCATAAAGTGGGGACCTTCTACAAAGCATACAATTAGGTCCAGCCATTTAAGGGCTCAGAGGCATAACATTGGCCAAGCGTAGCGCTGGTCCTTCGTTCCAGTCCTCAGGTCTCATCAGAATGCTCCAGCTCCCAGCAGAAGGTTAACAAGAACTGCAGGATGGGACAGAAGCTAGGCCGACGGGAAGGAAAGGGTTAAAATTTTATTCTCCGGGCTTGCCCCACCCGAAGAGTGTGACTTAGGTTCCACCCCCAGAATTCTGATTTGTCTGATCAGGCACTTCCTAGCGGTGGCGCTTGCTGCCGGTCTAGTTCTCGGCATGGCGCCACCTTCTAGCCGGTAGTGGCCTCCTGGGGGAGCTGTCTGAAAAGCCGTCCACAAGCTACCCTCTGACGGCCATGGGACTTCCCGATGGGTCCGGTGAGTTGCAGGGCGCTGCCCAAATTCCGCGTGTCCTTGAAGCGCTAGTAGTTCTGTGACTCCCGGCCTGGATCAATTCAGGAAGGGAACCGCCAAATCCCCGACAGGCATTTTCCGCCTGCGGAGCCTTAGTTTACCTCCTTGCCGATTTTCCTCAGGAGGTTATCCATCAACCGCGAGGGATGGGGGCGGGATCCGGCGCGACCCCAGCTCTTGAGGGTTGTACTGAACGTCCCTGGAGTGCTAATAAGGGCGCTGCAGGGAAGTTGCTGCCTGCCGGGGAACCCTGGCACGGGAGGTGTGCCAACTGGGCGCGTTGGGACTGGGAGAGAAACCCCTGCAAGACAGGTTCTAGCCAGGCGGTGGACCAGCCGCGGCTTGAGTCGGCCGGGTACTGTGCACTTTTGACGTTGCCGGCTCTTGTGCCCTCCCAAAGGGAGGTGCCAAGCATCAAGGCTCCGCCCTCCAAGGCGCGTGCCGCCTGGTAAGGGGAGGGAGCCCTTTAAGAAGACTTGAGAGATCTTGAAGGAGGGGAGAAGGGGCCGCTGAGATCTCCTGGAGCCGAGAATCTCCTGGTGCAGAGAATCTCTGAAGATCTTCCTTGCGTCTGCACTGCTCCCTCTCCAATTGGACACCCAGGTTAGAGGGTCTTCCCAGGTGAGTTCCTAACCCTCTGGTGGGATTCTCTCCCCTGCTTATAGCCTCTCCTAGATCAGAACTCACAGGTGAAATCTCTCCCAAAGACTAGCCCGTCCCCCTGCCCACTCCAAATTTGTGTCCCCTGAAATATATTCATAGAGGATTGTATTCCATATGGAGGCTTCCCCCCCACCCCACCCCAGGTCAGAGTTTCTTCTGAGAGGTCCCTCCAGATCCTATTCTCTGTTAAAGTCTATCTCCCACTTCCAAGAGTCTCCTGATGAGAGATTCCCACACTCCAGGTCAGAACTTGCCTGGCTGGTGAAGGCTTTTAGGGCAGAGTTCCCTCTGGGTTGGATTGGCTTCCAAAAGCAACTGTTCCCAGATGAAGTATCTCTACTTCGAGTGGGAGCCCGTTTTGACTCCCTGGAGCAGAGAGCTTCAACCCTGGAGTCTTGCTGGATTCTGTCCTGAAACTGGAGGGCAGTATTGCTTACAGACCTCTGGTTTGTTAGGTCTTATCTGTCAACTTGCTCTCAGCCAACAAGGTTGGGCTCCTGGTGAAAAAGCTGGAAAGGGGACTGGACAGGAATTAATTCAGGGAAGGAAGCCAAGGGCTTGAGAGGTAGGGGCTAGAACGCACAGTCAGTTTGGACCTGGACCCAGACCTGGACTTGGACTTGAAGTGGTACTCGGGGCTGGGCAGCCACACCTGAGCTGGATGTGTGGGTCATGCTCATCCATCTCTCCCTTCCGGAGAGACTTTGGCCCAGAAAGAGTCTTCCAGCAGCCAAAGTTCAGATACTGCCTCTGTCAGGGTGTGAGCACGGGGCCCTCAGAGACTAGCAGGGTTAGCTCTACCCTTGATCTTTGAGCCCAGAAAACTCAGGTATGTGACTCTGTGGTCCCAGGTAGAAGTTCTATTGTATGTCTGTGGTCTCACCTCTCTAGACCAAGGGACACATCAGACGCAGGCACTCCTGTCTGCAGCCCAAGAAATGGAGCTGCAGAGGAGAGACTACCATGTGGAAAGGCCATTGCTGAACCAGGAGCAGCTAGAAGATCTGGGGCATTGGGGCCCAGTGGCGAAGACCCTCCAGTGGCGAACTTGGTTCCGGTAATGATGAGGGAAGAGGTTCTGAGGGTTCTTTCAAGGCCCAGACAGTCCACCCTGTAACAGACTTTTCTCGGTCCTAGATGCTCCCGTGCTCGGGCCCATTCTCTTCTGCTCCAGCATGTTCCAGTCCTGGGCTGGCTACCCCGGTATCCTGTGCGTGAATGGCTCCTGGGTGATCTGTTATCTGGCCTGAGTGTGGCCATCATGCAGCTTCCTCAGGGTGAGCTACCTCCAACCTCAGGGTTGCAAGCTCTGTGGTCTGTGAAGTGCCAAACCAGGAGCCAGGACCTCTGCTCTTAGAGCTATGCCCCCCTGAGCCCAGGGCTTGGATTCTCTACCTTTTTGAGACCCTGTTCTTCAAGTCTGCATTGCTACCATTTTATCTCCAGGCTTGGCCTATGCTCTCCTGGCGGGATTGCCTCCTATGTTTGGCCTGTACAGTTCTTTCTACCCTGTCTTCATCTACTTCCTGTTTGGTACCTCTAGACACATCTCTGTGGGTAAGTGGAGTCAGGCGAGCGACCCTTTCATAGAGGGAATGGCAGGCTGAGCAGGGCAGGATAGGTTGGGGAGGAAGGAAATAGCCTATGAATCGCCCCCAAGCAGTACTATGAAACTGTAGGGAGTCTTAGGTTCCTAATATCTCAAAGCCCTGGCTTCAGGGTGAATGATCTAGTCCTTGGGGCTGGGAAGTTCTTAAAGACCTGCCCAGCCTGCCCATGATCCAGACTTCCCCTGTCCTCCCCATGAAGGGACCTTTGCTGTGATGTCTGTGATGGTGGGCGGTGTGACAGAATCTCTGACAGCAGATGAGGCCTTCGTGCAAGGCTTGAATGTCACAGTTGATGATGCCCGTGTGCAGGTGGCCTACACACTCAGCTTCCTGGTCGGCCTCTTCCAGGTACAAAACAGCCATCCTAGTGTCTGACTTACACTGTAACCCTCTCTGATCCCCCACCTGCCCTTGGCTGTGTCTGTGACTTCCACCTCCTCTGACTTTCCCTGGCCACCCAACAGGTGGGGCTGGGCCTGGTACACTTCGGCTTCGTGGTCACCTACCTGTCGGAGCCTCTGGTCCGTAGCTATACCACAGCTGCATCTGTGCAAGTCCTCGTCTCTCAGCTCAAGTATGTGTTTGGCATCAAACTCAAGAGTCACTCTGGGCCACTGTCCGTTATCTATGTGAGTGAGGGTGGGGGCAAGGGTGGGTAGGCAGGCTGTGCCCTGTGACCTTGAACTCTGGCTTTAACAGTACCACTTCTCCTCAGACAGTGCTGGAGGTCTGTGCCAAGCTGCCTAATACTGTGCCTGGCACCGTGGTCACGGCGATTGTGGCGGGAGTGGCCTTGGTGCTGGTGAAGCTGCTGAATGAAAAGCTGCAGCGGCGGCTGCCCCTGCCCATTCCTGGGGAACTACTCACGGTTCGGATGCCAGGGGATGGTGGATGGGGGAGAGGGCGAGTGAGGGTAGACCTGGCCAGTACACCACCTCAAGGTATGGGATGTTGAGGGCCACTGCAAGGATGTTGGAAGAGCCTGCAGGAGAAAGCCCTCTCTTGGCCTTTTAACACGCTTGACCATATATCCCTTTCCTTAAGTGGTAATGTTTCTCTCTCACCCTATTTACACTTTCCCCTTCCTCAGAAAAAGATTCTGTCCCTCCACCCCCACCCCCATGGATCTCCAGACGGTTCACCCTCTTCCATTATATTGCCAATACCTTCCTCCCCTAACTCTGCTCCATCCCCACAGCTCATTGGGGCCACTGGTATTTCCTATGGTGTGAAGCTGAATGACAGATTCAGTGTCGACGTGGTGGGCAACATCACCACAGGGTAAGCTCTGGTCCTGTCAGGGAGGTGGGGTAGCTAGAGTTGGGCCATCATCTTCTGACCCCCCAGGTGTTCTTCCCAGGCTGATACCCCCGGTGGCACCCAAGACAGAGCTGTTTGCGACACTTGTGGGAAACGCCTTTGCCATCGCCGTCGTGGGCTTCGCCATTGCCATCTCACTGGGGAAGATCTTTGCCCTGAGGCATGGCTACCGTGTGGACAGTAACCAGGTCTGTGTTGTGGGTCTTTGTAGGAGTCTTGTACACGCCACATGTATGTGGGCCCAGATGATAGGAGTGGGGTAGACTAAGGGTAAGGCTGGACTTGTAAGTGACTCGGTGTAGAACAGGATGCTGGGCCAAATATTGGAGGCCACTGACTGGGAATAGGGGTTGGGAGTGTGTCAGCCTAGGCATTCCTAGCAAGTCTTCTCACACGACTCCCCCCACAGGAGCTGGTAGCCCTTGGCCTCAGCAACCTCATTGGAGGCTTCTTCCAGTGTTTCCCTGTGAGCTGCTCCATGTCTCGGAGCTTGGTACAGGAGAGCACGGGAGGCAACACACAGGTAGGCCTCGGGTGTGAGCATGCGTATGTGGGTATATGTCCATCTGGATGTGTGTGCTGTTCTGCCAGGGTACTCCCACCCCGGGCTCGCCTTCACCCTCTGCTTGTACCTACCCTGCAGGTTGCTGGAGCCGTGTCTTCCCTTTTTATCCTTCTTATTATTGTCAAACTTGGGGAACTCTTCCGAGACCTGCCCAAGGTGAGCCTCTACCCCTCCCAGCCAGGCTTCATGGCCTTAGCTAGACCAGGCCCAGATTAGTCAGTCTAGTCCTGTGAAAGGGGCTCGGAGATAGAAGGATAAGTAAGTTCTTGGGGGAGAAAATAAGGAGCTAGAGGTCAAAGGTTAGAACTTTCTAATCAGCTCCAAGGGGATAAGGTTGGTGTGGTGGTAGTTGATTGGAGGCTGGGCTCTGCCCAAGTGCTTGGCCGGTCTGAGTGGGTCATGTCTGGGTGGTGGAGGCTGTCAGTCTTTAGGAACCTCTCAGCAACCCTGATGACATTCCTCCTCCTGCCCCAGGCCGTCCTGGCTGCTGTCATTATTGTGAACCTAAAGGGCATGATGAAGCAGTTCTCAGACATCTGCTCTCTTTGGAAGGCAAATCGAGTGGACCTGGTGAGAAGCTTGGGAGCCCAAGACTGGGCTTGGGTCCTTTAGTACCACGGGTCCCTTTGACCCCTGCCCTTTTCTTATCAGCTAATCTGGCTGGTGACCTTTGTGGCCACGATCCTGCTGAACCTGGACATTGGCCTGGCAGTCTCCATAGTCTTCTCCCTGCTGCTCGTGGTGGTCCGAATGCAGTTGTGAGTCAACCATTTTTGGTACCCCCCAATTCCAGCCTGGTGAGGGAGTAAGTGTCACACCCACAGCTTTTCCTTGCCTCTCTGGGGCCACCCCAGGAGCCTTCATTGCCCTCTCATGGTCTTTTCTTTGTCTTTGCTTCTTTTTTTTTCCTCTCTCCCTCTCTCCTCAGGCCCCATTACTCCGTCCTGGGGCAGGTGCCAGACACGGATATTTATAGGGACGTGGCAGAATACTCTGGGGTGAGTGGCAGGGGCTAAATGGGGGTGGGGTGGGGCAGACAAGACAAATGTGTCCTTTTTAGTTCCCTTCCATATAGACAGGAACACTGGGAGAGGGACAGGGAAAATGGCTCAGCGGATCAACTGTTTGCTGAACAAACATGAAGACCTGAGTTTGGATCCTCAGCACCCAGACAAAAAAAACGTCAGGCATGGCGGCACGCACCTCTGTAACCCTGGTGCTCAGTGGTAGTGGCAAGAAGACTCCTGGGGGCCCCTGGGCAGCTAGGGTATCCCATTGGTTAGCTCTAGGATCAGTAAGAGACCCTGTCTCAAAAGCAGGAGGAGCCATAGAGGACAACACCCGGTGTCACCTATTGACCTCCATATGCAAGGTCCACACACACACACACACACACACACACACACACACATTCACAAATACTCTCACACACACAGACACGTGTGCATACACACACAGACGAGTGTGCACACACACACACTCTACTCCGAGAGTAGAGAGAGAATACATGAGACTAGAAGTACTTTGTCTTTGGATCTTGGAATTGGAAGTGAAGAGTTTGGGTCTGTGACCCCATTCAGGCCCTAAGTGAATGGGCCAGAAACACAAACCCTACCCTGGGTCAAGAGACTGGAGGAGCAGGGAGGGGGCACAGGGTGTAGGGGAGATTTCTTGGTCTGTTCGGTGGGAATGCCAGGTTCCCAGTTGCCACTTTATATTCTAAAAAGCCTCGTGCCGTGTTGTGGGAACAACGGTTGTGTGAGGCTCTAGAATAAAATAAGCCTTCACCGGCGGCCCAGAGCCTTGAGGGTTGGCTACAGGACAATGGACAGAGTAAAGAGTAGAGGTGTCTAGGTGTGGGAGAAGACCTGAGGAAACAGCCCAGATATGTGTGGCTGGGAGGTGGCCTGTGTGCTGCAGGCCCAAATATCCAGGAAAGCTCTGGGCTGAGGCTGGGGAGGGGCAAGAGCTGGGGAAGGTGTGAGTGAATGTAGACAGGTTCCCCTGTCTGCATGCAGAAAGCAGCGTAGGGCGGGGATAGAAGACCCGGGGGTGGAGACACGACTATGGATGGGGTCTGAGCCAAACCACGAAGCTTGGTGAAAGACATGAAGTCGGGAAGGACAGGACTTTCGTAACACAGGGAGCAGGAACGATGCAGCCAGGCTTACAGCCCAGGCTCCCGGGAGGGCATCGGCCACAGGCTGGGGCCGGGGCAGAGGCTGGGTAGCATGATCTCTGAGAGAGGAAAGCTGAGAGAAGAGGATGCAGCGGGGGGAAAGCTCAGCCCCCCCAACCCCACCTCATCTCCAGGCCAAGGAGGTCCCGGGTGTGAAAGTCTTCCGCTCCTCAGCCACGATGTACTTCGCCAACGCTGAGCTCTACAGCGACTCTCTGAAAGAGAAGGTGAGGCCAGGGTCCCCCTGCTTGGAGCGTGGGGGTGGGGGGTGGGTCTGAATCTCTTCATCTGCCCAGAGTACCAGCCTCCGCCTCTGACTTGTGTCTCTAGTGCGGTGTGGATGTTGACCGCCTCATCACCCAGAAGAAGAAACGAATCAAAAAGCAGGAGATGAAGTTAAAGCGAATGAAGAAAGCCAAGAAGTCACAGAAACAGGTGGGGGTCCCCTCAGCAGCTTCCTCCTGGCCTAGCCCTGCTATGCTCCCAGTCCTGCAGTGCTCCCAGCCCTGGTCCTCAGTCCTGCCGTGCTCTCAGACCTGGTCCCCAGCCCTGCTGTGCTCCCAGCCCTGGCCCCCAGCTGGCCCCTCATCCTTTGTCCTTGTCCCATTTTCTGATTCCTGTCATTTCTCATCACCACTCTGTCCTTCAGCACCCCAGGGACGCTGTTTCAGCCCCTAGAAGGACAGTGAAAGCTCTAGAGATACCACCTTCCTCTACTGTATTAGTCCCAGCGTGAAGCATGGCATGTCCCATTCACTGTTAGAACTTCCTCTCAGGCCTGCAGCCTAAGTCTTGATGTGTCTCTTTGCCAAAAGCCAGGGGCAATACCAGGCCTGCCTGGCCTGGTTGTCACATGGCGACTGGGATAACTTTCTCACCACCTCTTGTCCCTCTTAGGATGCTTCCAAGATCTCCTCAGTTTCCGTCAACGTCAACACCAACTTGGAAGACATCAAAAGCAATGACATGGCAGGCTCTGAGGCCAAGGTGAGGCTAGAGCGGGGACTGTCCGAGAACCTCAGAGATGGGGTGCCCACATTTGTTGTACAAGGAAAGCCAAGATCTGCTAAGTGTCGATTTGACAGTGTTGGGCTAATGGTGGATGGGAGGGGTGGGGAGAGCGCTGATGCCGCAGGGAGACCTTCGTGATAGCGAGTTCTCCCGCCCTCATCTGTAGTCTCAGACTGACCTAGATGTAACAAGACCCCACAGTCTATGCTCGTGGGTAGAAGAAAGAGCTTAGGAACAGTGGGCAAGTCTAGGGGTCAAGAGTGATGCCAAGTTTAACCAAAGACTCAGACAGGTCAGGGTGTAAGGCACACGGGTGCCTGTGGCCGACCTCTGGCCCCTAGCCACTCTACCCTGTTTGGCTAAGGATGGGACGCGATCTCCCAGCACCCTCCTTTCTTGCACCTTTATTAAGCTTTGGCCCAGAAAGTAACAACACTTTGTGCATGTTGAGGGTATGCTTTCTCGTGTCCCTACATGTCCCTCCTATGTTTATAGATCCACATGTCTCTCCTATCGCCCGTGTCTGTGTCCTTATGTGTCCCATGCGTGCTTCCATACATCTGTCTGCATATCAATATGCGCATTTCTGTCCGGCTCTGTGTGTCACTGTATACTGTGTACATGCCTTTGCTCTAACATCGATGGTCCTTTAGCACATCTGGATCCCCTGCAGGTACACCAAGGGGAGGAGCTGCAGGATGTAGTCGCCGGCAATCAAGAAGATGCCAAGGCCCCACCCATGACCTCACTGAAGTCCCTGGGCCTGCCTCAGCCAGGTTTCCATAGCCTCATCCTGGACCTGAGCACCCTCTCCTTTGTGGACACTGTGTGCATTAAGAGCCTGAAGAACGTAAGGGACTGCGGGCAGGCTCGGGCCCCTTAAGCCTTCCTGCTGATCCTACCACCTGCCTCTTGCCTCCTGCCCACCCCACCTCCCAGTAAACCAAGCCCTATGAGCTCCCCCACGAAACTTTGCCCAATTGCCGCCTCTAAGGCCAGCCCTCTTTGTTGCTGCAGATTTTCCGTGACTTCCGGGAGATTGAAGTGGAAGTATACATCGCAGCCTGTTACAGTGCGTTGAATGGGGACGGCAGTAACAATCTGGGCAGAGGGTGGAGCTCTTCTAGTTAAGGGGTTTATCAAGCATCATAAGGAAAAAAACTCTTTCTGAAACAGGAGGTCAGGGATGTCTCGGGAGATGGGAATAAAGAAAATGGGGCTAGGGAGGTGGCTCAGTGGATGAGAAGGCTTGCTGCCTACGTATGAGGACCTGAATTCAAATCCCCAGCACCCATGTAAAATAAGCCAGGCATATCTATGCATACCTATAGTGCTAGCCTTTGTTGAGTGGAGAGAGATGGTTCCCAGGAGCTTGTCTCGAGGGAATAAGGTTGAGAGGGATAAGATCAGAACTTCTGATATCCTGCTGTGTCTTCTGGGTGCAAGTAACGCACATACACACCATACACACCATATACACCACACATACACACCATATACACAACACACACACACACATACACACACACACACACACACACACACACACACACACACACACACACACGGACACGGACACACGAACATACAAAAGACATACAGGAGTGACTGGGTTTCAGTAAGTAGCAAAGAATTCTCAGGGTGCCTGGGGACCCAGTCTCCTGGTGGTACTGCCTGTCGTCAGGATCTGCTCCTTGTCCACAGGTCCTGTGGTCGCCCAGCTTGAAGCTGGACACTTCTTTGATGAATCTATCACCAAGCAGCACGTCTTTGCCTCTGTCCATGACGCTGTGACCTTTGCCCTCAGCCACCAGAAGTCTATCCCTAAGAGCCCTGTTTTGGTAAGCACCGAGCAGTTTTTGTTAATCTATTGCTTATCCCCACCCTGACCCTAACTCCAGGAGGTTGGTGGCATCACCCAGGGCTCTGGCCACATTGAGCCCATCGCTCTTCCCCCTCCTGCCTGAAAGAAAGTTGTCTGAATGGGGAGATGTGCTATTTGGGGGTGCAGATATGGCCTCTGGAAACTGACTGGAACCTCCTCTCTTACCCACGCAGGCCACCAAACTCTGACTCTGCTGCAGGAGATTGCCTACCTCGGGAGGTTGTGACAGGTCACCCTCATGAAACCCCCTGCCTCTGAGCCACCTCCAGGTGCCACCTGGGACTCCATTCCATGTACCTGCACATACAATTCATGGATGGATGCCCTGGGACTCCCAAGTTCAGTGCCACAGGCCTGGGGCAGGGTATTGCAGTCAGGCTGGCCTTGGCTGGGTGCTGAAAAGGAACTGATGTGGGAATACAGTTTTGGGAATAAATGTGTCTGTCCAACTTCAGGCTCTACTGTGGCATGATCAGGGTGTGGCTGGGGTGTCGAGTGGTCTTCAGCATAGACTCCCAATCCTTCTTATAAACCCTAAGGTAGACAGAACTGGGGTGTAAGATTCGGGGAGATCAGGGACAGGCAGAGAGCATGCTGAGTTGGGCAGCAGTGGCACCCAGGCTGGGTTAGTAGTTTATAAGCTTTAAGGTTCTCTTCAGTTTTACACAGACAGTCCTTTAGATCTATCTGGAAAAATAAATGTAATCAAAACTGTAGATCAGGCCGGGCATGGTGGCACACACCTTTAATCCCAGCACTTGGGAGGCAGAGGCAGGCGGATTTCTGAGTTCGAGGCCAGCCTGGTCTACAAAGTGAGTTCCAGGACAGCCAGGGCTAGACAGAGAAACCCTGTCTCGAAAAACCAAAACAAAACAAAACAAAACAAAAAAAAACTGTAGATCAGGACAGAGCCATTCTCAGGGATAAACCCAGTTAAGAGGCAGGATGGATTTGGTGTTTCTGAGGGGTGTAGAGTGAACCCCTGCGCCCCCAGCTAAAGAACAGAGCCATTCACATGGTCTGCTGCTGGATTTAAAAGTCAGGGTTATGAACTGCCTACTCACAGAGCACTGGGATCGGCAGAGCACGTCATCAGTCAAGAAGCGGCTGACTTCGGGCATAAAACAGCCACTGACCCCGTGATGGGAGGGCTAGGGCAGTGGGCCCCTGGGCAGTAAAAAGGAGGACAGCCTCATGGGTTGCCTGGTGGGTTACACATGGGAATGCCCAGAGAATGCAATTCCCACATCTCCTGCCCAGAACTCATGAATGTCACTGTTCATCAGGTACCGGGCAAGATCCCAACTGTAGACAGAGGCTCCCTGCCCTTCAAATCACCCAGGCACCCTTGCCTGGGCCTATTTATCATGGCTTTTGCCCGTGCCTGGCACCAAAGTGTTTACAAGCCACCTGAGCTCCCGCCCAAACTCAGCGGAGGAAGGCAGAGCTTTTTGTTCATCTGTTCTGTCACGCTCCATTCTGGCACTGGGTCTGGGTGCTCGGTAAATATTGTATGAATGAAGACCTGGAGCGAGAGGCAGACCTCAAATAAGAACTTGTCAGGCTGTCCTCAGATGGGTTCTAGGAAGGAAGCCGGTGTGTTTTTATAGTTTGAGAATAAAGATGATTATGTAGGTAGCCAGAAATGCTCTAAAGAAAATAGCGTGGGGTCAATGCTAGGGGAGAACGGACTCTACCTACCACCAAGGTAATTATGAAGGGGTGACGGCAGTACGTGAGGTTCTCTCTAACCTTGAAAAGGTGACTTTCGAGGAGGGAAGCCATGTTCCCAGCACAAGGAAGGGTGGTGAGGGAGGTCTGGGTGAGGCAGGGACAGCAGCCAGCAGAAACCTTCAAGGAAGCCACACTTGGAAGTGCTGGCAGAGTGGAGCTGAGCTGGGTATCAGAAGCTCCGCTGCACTGTTTGACCAGCGTGGCAGTTGCTAGCCCAGTCAAGAACATTGGACCCTAAAGGCAGCAAGGCGCTTAGATTAGGGAGGGATGATAGGAAGGCTGGAGTCCATCCCCCAACTCCCCATCATCTGGCCAAGCTGTATTTTGAAAGGCCATGGGCCCAGCTGGAACCTGCTGCCTCAGAGCTGGGCCTGCTCTTGGGGGAGGGGTGTTTGCCCGTTGCCAAGGTACCCGGGTTCCGGCTTCTCGCAGTGGGCACAGTCATGCTGTACTCGTTGCTCTTAGTGCCATCATTGTTAGTGCTGGCGATGCCTGTCCCTAGCCAAGGCTGGTCGAGGCCCCTCTGGTACCAAGTAGGGCTGGACTTGCAGCCCTGGGGCTGCCAGCCAAACAGCCCTGATAGCTGCAAGAGCAGTCTGGGTTGCACTGGTTCCTGGATGGGCCTGGGAGGAAACCGCATCTACCCCGTGGCTGGGGTCACAATCACCACTACCATGTTGCTGGTTGTCAGCCGTGTGATAATGCACCGATGGCGAGCTAAGGTTGCTAAGGGTCAGGTGAGCACAGCTCCGCTCTGTCCTCTACAGTTCCTGCTTCTGCGCGTGACAACCCCCCCACCCCCGGCCATGCCTCCCACTCAAGCTTCCTATCACCCTGGCTTAGGGCCTGTGGGCTTCCTGCCTGACCCTGTCCTCATCCCTGTGTCCTTGCATTTCCACGAAACCTATGTCTACAACCAATCCATCCCTATCGTTTCTTAGGGCTAGTTCTCTGTCCATCTGTCCCCACTGAATAGTCCCATTCTTCATCCAGCCACAGTGAGCCCCAGGACCATCTAGGCTCTAGAGACTCAGACCCATTCCCCTGTCTCCCCATCCTCTTTGGCATTTCCCCATATCCCTTCTCTCTAGCTCCACCCTCATGCTGGTCCCTGGCCCTCCTCCACCCTCATGCCAGTCCCATATTTCAGCTCCCACCGGTGACCTCCAGTTCCTGCAAACACTGGAAAGAACAGCCCACTGTCTCAGACCGCACGCTGGTCCTCAGGGTCCTTCACATGCTGGATGCCATCCTGCTCCACATTGAGGGCCACCTGCAGCGCCTGGCTTCCCAACAACAACTTCAAATAAAAGGGTCTCCCCCTCAGTCTGGGTGACCCAATATATGTGTCTCTTTCTCCGATTGTTGTCAAAGATCAGCTCTGACGTTCAGGGTAAACGGAGACAGGGTATAGGAATGCTTCTCTCTTTTTGGTCCCACAAAAGAGATCAGTGAAAAGAATTTCTACTCCAGCTTATATATCCCAGCAAAATCTTTTAAGTGGTAAAGAAATAATATGATTACATTCTACTTTTCTTTTAGTGAATGATTGTAAAACAAAACAAAACAGGTTTTCCCCAATACCTTTACATGAAAAAACATGTTGCATATTACAGGTTAAAAACAAATTATTCCCAAGAACCCGCATACATCTGTAACGAAGAAACTTGTTATAGATTAACACAGTGTGAGCAAGCAAAGGTAATTTTCTCAACCAGTTTGTCTTACTGGCAGGCAGCAATCTGTGATTACAAAGAAAGAATCTATCTTATTATTTATCTTAAGTAATCCTATAACTATTTAAAAGAATCACAAACCTAAACTTTTATGTAAAAAAAAACTACTTGAAATCCTCAGAATGCACATCTACTCATCAGCAATTTTTATTAAACCATATCAGGAAGCTGAGGGCAAAAATGGATACAAGAAATTAATCATCACCAGTCCAGCCTCCAATCTAGCTAGATTGTTCTTGTTCTCTGACCTCAAAAAGTCCCCAGCTCAATTATTAAGACTGTGTTTTTCTGAACTTCAAATTGTTTCCTAAGATTTTTCTACATCAGAGCCAGTAGCAAAAACATCTCAAGCTGAGTTCACTAGCAATTTGTTTTTCCAAATGCTAAGGGTGGTGATCATTGCTGACAATCTCCATCTCTAAGTTCCTCCTTCTCTGGTGGGTGATAGAATCATAATCTGCTCCAGCAGCAGTGCCTGAGATTAGACGTTAGTACTGTGAGTGCCAGAGATACTGTCCAGTGAGGGACTGGAAGCCCCTTTGAATTTTCATATCATTCTTAAATTAAGAGGGATATGAGGGCCAGGCAGTGGTGGTGCATGCCTTTAATCCCAGCACTTGGGAGGCAGAGGCAGGCAGATTTCTGAGTTCAAGGCCAGCCTGGTCTACAGAGTGAGTTCCAGGACAGCCAGGGCTACACAGAGAAACTCTGTCTCGGAAAAACAAACAAACAAACAAACAAACAACCCAAAAAACCAAAGAGGGAAGTGAGGGCACCAAGCAGAGCAGAACTGCATAACGGCATGAAGCCCTCAGGACATACTGTTCTCAGGGAAGGGGGCAGCGGGTGTAACATTTATCCTTTCTCAGGTCTCTGACCGAGTTAAGGACTAGATAGTTATACTCTCACAATTAAGCTTAACTTGTTTTAGGACCTAAGAAGATGCTTTTGAATTAAAATACAATTATGATAGAAAATGATTTAGATACAATAATCTGAACTCACCCGTATAGGAGAGATAATAGAGTACATTCTGTAAAGTTGCCAAATATAAAAAAAAGGGGGAAATGTTGGGGTTTGGTCTGGTGCTTTATTTATTTATTTATTTATTTATTTATTTATTTATTTATTTATTTATGAGTGCCAGGACAGCCAGGGCTACACAGAGAAACTGTGTCTGGAAAAAGCCTAGCACATCTTTGAGATGAGAGGCAGAGGCAGGAAAACCAGCAGCCAGAGCACATGGGCCTGTACACACTAGTGAGGGAAGGGAGAGAGACTGTCTCAAAACGAGGCGGAAGGGGAGGAACTGACTCC
>LR749536.1:3675419-3731850 GCA_902729485.2 Mus minutoides
GGTGGGCCCAAAGTAAGAACAAAAAATAAAATGGAAAAAAAAAAAAAAAAAAGCAGATGAGACAGGCAGGAGATAGATTCAGGACCAGAGGTCCTTTATTTTGTACAGGGAGCCAAAGAATTCAGGTGGCATCGGTGTCAGAAGCAGGGACAATCAGGTAACCTACAGTCACTAAGGACTGGAATGTGCCAATCTTCCCATAGGATCATCTGAGCAGAGCTTGTAGGGACTCACAGAGACTGAAGCAGCAATCACAGAGGCTGCATGGGTCTGAGCTAAGCCCTCTGCATATACGTTATGGCTGTGTTGCTTGGTGTGGGTCTGAGCTAAGCCCTCTGCATATACGTTATGGCTGTGTTGCTTGGTATTCTTGTGGGACACCCAAGAGTGGGAATAGGGGGGTTTCCAACTCTTCCGCCTGCTCTTGGGACCCGTTTCCTCCTGCTGGGTCTCCTCACCCAGCCTTGGTCAGAGGGTTTGTACCTCGTCTTATTATAACTTACTTGTGATGCCATGTTCAGTAGAGATCCCAGGAAGCCTGCTTTTTTTTGGGGGGGGGAGATATGACTCTGATTTTAACGCAGTGGAACCTACATGTAGAGCCTCTCTGACTACAGAACGGTGAGATAGACAAGCCCCTGAGGTGATAAACCCGTATTGTGTTCTTGTTGAGTTTTGTCCAGTGCTAGGGACTAGACTCAGGACTTGATGCAAACACTATTACTGCTCTACACCCTTAGCCAGGACCAATGTGTTACTGAAATAGTAACAGGAAAATAGTGATGATATAAGCCAGGCAGAATAGCAAGTTCCCTTAATCACAGTACTTGGGGAACCGAGAAGACTTTGCATTTAGCCTAGGCTACACAGTAATGCTACCTCAAAACAACCTGATGAATAAAAACTACTCAAAATGTAAATGCCGAGAGTTAAGTACTGCTGCAGCAAATTCTAAAAGTGTGGGCTTTGGAATCAGGTAGTGGGCAGAGGCTAAGAGAACATTTGAGAAGGGGCTGGTGAGAAGGCTCAGTGGGGAAAGAGGCTTGCTGCCAAGCCTGGTGTCCTGAGCTCGCTCCATCACAAGTCTTACAGGTAGCCGGGCGTGGTGGCACACGCCTTTAATCCCAGCACTCGGGAGGCAGAGGCAGGTGGATTTCTGAGTTCGAGGCCAGCCTGGTCTACAGAGTGAGTTCCAAGGCAGCCAGGGCTACACAGAGAAATCCTGTCTCGAAAAACAAACAAACAAAAACAAACAAACAAATAAAAAAACAAGTCTTACAGGTTGAAGGAGAGCTCTGACTCCTGCAAACTGTCCTCTGACCCATGTGCTGAGGCACGTATGTACATATACTCGACAAATACATGAATGTAATATTTAAGAATTCATATTAAGAAACATCATAGAGGGGGCTGGTGAGATGGCTCAGCGGGTAAGAGCACCCGACTGCTCTTTCGAAGGTGATGAGTTCAAATCCCAGCAACCACATGGTGGCTTACCCGTAATGAGATCTGACGCCCTCCTCTGGTGCGTCTGAAGTCAGCTACAGCGTACTTATGAAGAATAATAATAAAACGAATCCTTGGACAGGAGAGATCAACCGGAGCGAGCGGGGCTGTCCGGAGCAAGCAGGGACAGCTGGAGAGAGCAGGGACAGCTGGAGCGAGCAGGGACGACCGGAGTGAGTGGGGATGGCAGGAGCGAGCTGGGACGGCCCGAGGGAGCTGGGACAGCCAGAGTGAGAGGGGCCGACTGGAGCAAGCAGGGCTGGCTGGAGCGAGCGGGGCTGTACGTGGGCGGCCGGAGCGAGCGGGGCTGGCTGAACAAGGGGAAAAAAAGCATGAAAAAAAAAAGGAAACATGAAAGAAAAAGTCAATATAGTCTTCAGCCACTGGATGAAATCTTGACTTGGGCATGTAGCTCAGTTGGTAGAATGCTTGTGCTTGCTAGGGCTTGCCAGCTTTGCTCTCAAGCACTACACACACTTAGGAGGCTGGACAGGGGGATTGCACACTTAGGACCAGCCTGGACTACATAGCATGTCCTTGTCACTAAAAAGGGGGAGAGAATAAAATAAAATAAAATAAAATAAAACTTGATGTTGGAAATTCTCAGACAACAAACCAGAAAAAAATACTTTACCCCAAATTGTTGAAGTTGCCAGATGTAGTGCTCAGTCCTTTAATCTCAGACCACCATGGGAGGCAGAGGCAGGCAGATCTCAGTGGATTCAGGGCCATCCTAATTTACACAGTGAGTTTCAGGATGCCAGGGCTATGTAGAGAGATTCTCTCTCTCTCTCTCTCTCTCTCTCTCTCTCTCTCTCTCTCTCTCTCACACACACACACACACACACAAACACACACAAACACACACGTAATAATATAGAAATATGAGCTAACTACAGTGGCGCACACCTCTGCACTTGGAAAGTAGAGGCAGGAGGATTGGGGGTTCAAAGTCATTCTCTACTACAGTTTAAGTCCCAGGTCAGCCTGGGCTACATGACGCTCTATCTCAAACAAAACTAAACAAAACTAAGCAACAGACAGTAGGTTAGGAAGCACTGGAGTCCAGGGTTCACATCTGCAGCAACTGCTTTTGGGTCCTGCTGTCTCAAGGAACACTACAGTGTCCAGGAGAGTGTGTGCTGAAGCTGGTAAATTTCTGTAACCACTCAGTCCCTCAGCTCAGCTCAACCCCCCACCCCGACCCCCACCCCCAACCCCACCCTGCAAGCTTTTCAGGTACAGGAATTGAAAGAAACACTACTTCTTCCCATCCTCTTCTGTGTTAGCCACTTAAAGAAGGCTTTCTTCCCCAGGTCACTGACTGACCTTGGAAACAAAGGAACAGAAATTTCAGTAAGCGTGCACAGTAGAGTGTGTGCCCTTTGGAAAGGTAGAATGCGACCAGGTGTTGGCTCAGCATTTGGGAAGTCACACCCAAGAGTTCCCAGCTCTTAACCACCACCAATCAGCAGCTCTTAAGAACCAGCTTCATACATCATACTCAGGACGCCAGTGCTGGGAATATTGATACTGAGAACTAACTAAAAATCTTAGAGGGACAGGGAACCTGGTTCAGCAGCAGCTCATCCACTGCTCACTCCAGCCCTGGGATAGCTAGTGGCCTTTTCTGGACTTAGCAGCTTCCCCTTCCAGTCCCTTCCTCTCACCTCCTCTTCCCCCATCCACCCCTCCTCCCTTTCTCCTCAGAAAAGGGGAGGCCTCCCATGGATACCAACACACCTTGGCATATCAAGTAGCAGCAGGACTTAATGCATCTTTTCCTATTGAGGCCAGACAAGGCAACCTTTTATTTTAAAGAGGGGTGACTGGGTGCTTTGTAATCCTACCTTAGAGTGAGAGGCAGGAGGATCGATCACAAGTCGAAGGCCAACCTGGTTACTGTTGTCAGTTCCAGACCAGTCAGGGCTGTACAGTGAGAACCTGTCTCAACCAAACCAAATAAAGAGAAACAGGAAAAAAAAATTTTTTTTAAAGAAACTGATGAAGCTGGGGATCGTTTTGCAAATGAAGCACTTGTGTGAAGATCAGCGTCTGTATCTCAAGAACCCACATAAAGGCAGGGCTAGCAAGGAGGCTAACCCACCTGTAAATCCAGCACAGTGAGAGGAAGCAGAGGCAGGAGATCCCCAGGGCGAGCTGGCCAGCTAGGCTAGCTGTGATGGGGTGAGCTCCAGTCAGCTGAGAGGTGCTGCTTCACAGTATAAGGTAAAGTGATAGGGACCATCCCAGTATCCGCTGCCTCAGGCCCACCTGCACACATACAGGCACAGTGTGAGGGATAACCGCTAAGGAAATCTAGAAAGAAAAAAAAAAAAAAAAAAAACGGAACCAAAAAAATTTAAAAAGGAAAGGGCCCTGTGACACAGATGAAAGTTGAAGGTGAAGGCATTTGCTGCTGAGTTTGAACCACAGAACTAAGATGGTAGACAGAGAACCCACTACTGACAAGTGTGCTCTGACAGGTGTGCACTCGAACATGCTCTCTTAGCCTTCGAGCCACGCTGCAGATTGCATTCTGAATGTCTGATGCATAGAACACAGCGGATGCTCATTTGGTAAGTGAACTTAGCCAGACAGGATGACAAATGCTGTAGTATTGCTCTTATCTGGGGGAGCTGCAGACAGAGAGTACACTAGAGGTGTCCAGGGGCGAGAGGGACAAGAAAATGAGAAATTGCTTAGTGGTTAGAGTCTGGGGTGATGCAAACCTTTTAGAAACAGTGGTTAGAGTCTGGGGTGATGGTTGCATAACAGTGAACGAAATTCCCGCCACTTACAGCATTCCAGCATTCTGCTGTATGGAACCGCATACTCAGTAGCCGAGTCCTTGCTTAGAGTAGGAGCTTACCCCAAGTTTGGCTACTCGGCACTGTATCCCAAAATAGGATGGAAAGGGTTTTTTGTGTGTGTGTGATATATATGTATTGTATGTGTATGTACATTTATACACATATGTATATGTGTGTTTATGTATGAATATGTACAATATATGTATGTGTATGTATATATACACATGTATGTATACATAACTATATATGTATTATTGTTTGTTTTGAGATAGAGTCTCACTGTGTAGCCTTGGCTGTCCTGGTATTTGTTCTTAGACCAGGCTGGCTTTGAACTCCCAGAGATTCAACTTCCTCCACCATTACGATGTCTGTCTAGAATCAAGTTTTTTCTCTAGAATCAAGTTTTTTCATTAGTATTAGTTTTACGAGACCCTAAGAGTCCCCTTGATCTCACTGTTTGACTGAAGATGACCTTGAACTTCTGCTTTTTCTTCCTCCACCTTTCAAATGCCTAGATTATAGGTGAGTGCCACCACTGTCTTTCCGCAGTACTGGGGACTGAACCCACAGCTTTACGCATAGTAGGCAAGCACTCTACCACTAGGCTATATCCGCAGCCTCTGTTTTTTTGTGTCTTTGCCTGTTTGTATGAGACAGGGTCTCACATAGTAGTTCTGGCCCAGAACTCAATATGTAGTCCAGCTGGCCTCAAACTTTTGGTGATCCTCCTGCCTCAGCTTTGCAAGTTCTGACTCTGGGCTGCAGCACCACACCCGGCAAGGAATGTAATGCCGTGCGTGTTACAGCAGGGGTGAACCTTTGAGCCCATTATAGTAAATCAAATAAATTAACATGAAAGGGTAGGTATGGAATGACTCTGCTGTGTGCAGCGTTAGAACAGGCAGTCATAAAGATAGGAAGCCACAGAGGTCACCTAGGGTAGAGAAAACGGATAGTGATTGCTTAACGGGTCAGAGTTTCTGTTGAGGATAATGAAAAAATTCTCGGAAATAATGGGGATGGTTGTGCAACTTTGCAGATGTACTTAATACCAACAATTTAGGTGCATGGCTCCACAGTGGTGAGCATGCAGAACCTTGTCCTAGATATTCTAACAGAAATGCTGGGAGAGTGGTGTCTGTGCCTGCAGTCCCCACACTTGCGAGGTAGAAGCAGGTGGAGCAGGAATCCAGCAGCTTCCAGGCTATGAGACCCTGTCTCAAAAGAGATGAGGTGAGTGCCAGGACCTCCCCGACAGAGTGCAGAGGGTACACACCTGGCCATGGGCTTGCGAGCCCCAGGATGATCAAGAGGGCCTCGGGGACAGGTAGGGAGAGGAAGCCTTGTCAGGAAATGGGCTACAAATTTCAGTTTGCAGTGGGTGTGTAGAAGCATGTTCCCTCTCTCTACTCCTCACACCCAATAAATTATAGGAGATTAATTAATGAGTCACTGAGGGCTTGATAAATCAGTGTAGCAGCCCCTTGACCTCTGTCTGCTTGTACCTCAGTTTGCAATAGCGTTTCCTCCATTGGCCAGTCTCCTAAAGCTGATTCTTTGCTTTCTTTCCCTCAGCTTCTCTGTTGATTGCACACATGTACAGCAAACACTCTGATTCCATTCATCCCCACTGCCTTCTCTCACCCCATACCCCCATTCACTCCCATTCACTCCCATTCACCCTCATTCATACCCTACTCACCCCCATTCACACCCCCATTCACATCCCACTCACCCCATTCATACCCCATTCACACCCCATTCACCCCGACTCATCCCCACTGCCTTCTCGCATCCCACACCCCCATTCACACCCTCATTCATACCCCATTTACTCCCATTCATACCCCATTCACCCCCACTGCCTTCTCTTACCCCCACACCCCCACTCACACCCCTATTCACCCCCATTTACACCCCATTCACCCCCACTGCCTTTTCTCACCCCACAACCCCATTCCCTCGGACCCCCTCTGCTGTATTTTATTTTAGTTTATTCTTTGAGACAGGGTCTCCAGTCCCACAGAGTTTTGAGCAAGTTACAGAATCAGAGTTATGGACCCAAATCCAATCAGAAAATCATTAGTTACCCCAAAGCAATAGCCTCTATTGTGCCACATTTTTTCTGTTTTTTTAATGAGTTCTTTTTTAAAAAAAATATTATATATATATATTGTAGTTATCTTCAGACACCCAGAACAGGGCATCAGATCTCATTACAAATGGTTCTGAGCCACCATGTGGTGGTTGGGATTTGAACTCATGACCTCTGGAAGAGCAGTCAGTGCTCTTAAATACTGAACAATCTCTCCAGTCCTTTTAATGAGTTTTTTTTTTTTTTTTTTTATGTAAGTACACTGTAGCTGTCCTCAGACACTCCAGAAGAGGGAGCCAGATCTCGTTACGGATGGTTGTGAGCCACCATGTGGTTGCTGGGATTTGAACTTATCACCTTCGGAAGAGCAGTCGGGTGCTCTTACCCGTTGAGCCATCTCACCAGCCCCCTTAATGAGTTTTAAAATATATATATTTATTACCCTTTTCTGTGTACCGTTTCCATACCTGATGCCTGGAAAGGCCAGAGGAGGTAGGTGGTCAGGTCCCTGGAACTGGAGGTACAGACAGTAAGGTAACTCCTTTTGAAAACTTGTCTGGAAAAAAAATTAAATAAGAGGACCGGAGAGATGACTCAGCGGTTAAGAGCACTGGCTGCTCATCCAGAGGATCCAGATTCAGTTCCCAGCACCCACATGGCTGCTCACAGCTGTCTGTGACAACCAGTGCCTGGAGATCTGACACCCCCACACCAATGCACATGAACAAGGTTAAATTTAAAAATTAAATAAAAATCATTCTCCAATTGGAAGAGAATTTGCTGATGGACTAGGCATAGATTATGAGGGTGAAGAGCCAGGGATAATCTTGAGATTTTTATTCTCCTTTTGCCTTTTTTGAGATAGGGTTTCTCTGCCTGGAACTCACACTGTAGACCAGGCTGTCCTCAAACTCACAGAGATGAGCCTGCTCTGCCTCCAACATGCTGGGAGTAATGGCATGCAATCCCACCACTCAGCTTCTTTTTTCTTTTTAAAGACAAGATCTTGCTAAGAAGCTCTGGCTGGCCCTGGAACTCCCTATACAGACCAGGCTGGCCTTGAACTTCCAGTGGTTTGCCTGTTTCTGCTTCACAAGGACTGGACCCAAACATATACCCTCCTCCCACCCCATGAGTATGTGTGTGTGTGTGTGTGTGTGTGTGTGTGTGCTGCTATTACAAAGGAATTTGGTTCACAGCACCCATATTAGGTGGCTCACAAGTGCCTATAACTACAACCTCAGGGGATCCATCACCCTGAGGTGATATACATAATGCATACTAACACATAATTAAAAATAAATCTAAAAACTAATGAAACCAAATTATGGGAAAGAAAACAGATATTGAGGGAGGGCATAAAGAAAACAGGTGTGCAAAACCAAAGAGTTGGGTCAGAGTGCCAGAGCATGTCACCCAAGATGTCTCAGAGCAGAAGGAAGCAGTGGTGGAAGTCTGAGATGCTGGTAAAAGTTGTCTCTGTGGATCTGGAACTTGGATCAGCACCTCCCTTCCTTGTGATGAGTGAAGCAGTTCCTGGAACTGTTCAGGTCAGAGTTCAGGTACCCAGAATCTAGAAAGCTGGGTGTGCATGGATGGCCATCTGTAACCCAAGCCGACAGGAAGAGGAGACTAGGAGTCCCTCCACAAACCAAAAGCCAGATTTGCCAAACCAGAGACGGTAATGTCTGTGGAAGAGGGTCTCACTTCAGCCAATTTCCTCCAAAGACAATGACCAATATGCTAACGATCCATTTTCCTAGTCAAGTTCACACTCCACCTCTTGGAGAACTTACCCATGCCCTCTGGACTTGGGCGTTTCGTGGTCTTTCCAGGAGTCTGGTGTTTACCACTCCAGATGTCTTCCCTCCCTGGGATCTGAGTAATGACCTATTTTCATATTTCTGGTAAGCTCTTATCGTTGTGATAGTCCACATACTGGTCACGCAAGGCATCTATTTGTTTGTTTTTAATTCTTCCACTGAGACAGCAGAAGAGATGGTTTATTGCATTGATTACACTTGGGCACAAATGAGAACTGAATGCAGCAGCTCCAGGGCAGAGGACCAACAGGGACTTTTTCACTTGCAAGCAAGGTGACACTCTCACAGGTTGGCATCGAAGACTTGGTACAAGTTCCAGATCCACTGAGACAACTTTAACTAGCTACAGTTAGTAGGGAAGTTGTTTCTGCCCTGGAGCATCTTAAGTAACAAGCCAGCTTACCTGGGCTTCTGCCTATCTTTCTTGCTTTGTGCATTAGCCTGCACATTGGCTCTTTCTTCACTCTGTTCTCATGGCACAGAATTCTGCATGAGGAAGATGGTCCTAAGGCCAAGAGCACGTCTGACTCTTAAACATTTTCTTTCCTTTTACTCTTTTCAACACAGGATTCAATTACAAAGTAATGAACACAGGTGTGGGAATCCAGATTTGGGGGCGGGGTAAATGGACACAAAAGAATGTTTGTTCTTGTATAATGACAGATAATTATAGCTATTGCTTACTTTAAACATAGTTTCCTTAGCCAGTCATGGTGGCCCAGACCTCTAGTCCCACCACTGAAGAGACAAAGGCAGGTGGATCTCTGTGAGTGTAAAGTAGGCCAGTCTGCATAGCAAGCCCCAGGTCAGTCAGAGCTACATAGTAATTCTCTCCCTCTCTCCCTGTCCCTGTCCCTGTCCCTGATCCTGTCCCTCTCCCTCTCCTCCATCTTCCTCTTCCTCTCCCTGTCCCTTTCCCTGTCCCTCTCCCTATTCCTGTCCCTGTCCCTCTCCCTGTTCCTGTCCCTGTCCCTCTCCCTTCCTCCCCATCTTACTCTGAAATAGGATCTCTCTGTGTAACTTTAGCTGGAACTCTCTATGTAGATCAGACTGGCCTCGAACCCACAGAGTTCCAACTGCCTCTGTCTCCTGAGTACTGGTATTAAAGTCACACACCACTGTGCCCAGCTGAGGCCTTATAACAAGCAAGCAAATCAAATTTTCTCACGCGATGCTGGGGACTGAACATAGGGCCTTGCATACACACACTATCACTGAACCATGTCTCAGCCCGGCAAGTGATTATGTTTAATATTTATTTTTGCTTATTTGTTTCTATACTTACGAATTTGTGTGTATGTGGAGGTCTGAGAACAACTTTTTGGAGTCAGTTCTCTCCTTCTGCCAATGTGAATTCTAGGGATTAAATTTGAGTGATTTGGTTTGGCAGCAAGCACCACGACTCACTTAGCCAGCTCAGTGGCCCAGTAATTTATTTAACAAACAAACGAATAAACAAACACCACGGACCTGGAAAGATGTCTGGGTGGCTAAGAGCCTTGGCTGCTCTTGCAGAAGATCTGGTCCCGTTCCCAGTACCCACATGACAGTTAACAACCTTCTATAACTCAAGTCCCTGATTCCTGGTTCTGGCCTCCGAGAATACCAGCCCCACACATGGTACACGTACATACACGTAGTCAAAACACCCGAGACACATAAAGGAAAAGTAAATCTTTTTTTTTTTTAATTTATTTTATTTATTATATGTAAGTACACTGTAGCTATCTTCAGACACTCCAGAAGAGGGCGCCAGATCTCATTACGGATGGTTGTGAGCCACCATGTGGATGCTGGGATTTGAACTTATCACCTTCGAAAGAGCAGTCGGGTGCTCTTACCCACTGAGCCATCTCACCAGCCCAAAAGTAAATCTTTTAAAAAACAAAACTCCACAAGAGGCTGGAGAGATGGCTCACGGGTTAGGAGCACTTCCTGCTCTTGCAGAGAAGCCCCTGTTCAGTTTCCAGCACCCACGTGCGGCTCACAACTGTTTACAACTCCAGTGCCAGGGGATTCAATGCCCTCTTCTGGCCTCCATACATGCAAACCCTCATACACATTAGAAACAAAAAAAACCAAAACTCCGAAAAGACAACGTCCATGAGAAGACAACGTCCATGAGAAGACAATGTCCATAAGTCCTAATGATGTGATGATGCAGGAAATATCCAGATTTTTTTTTTTCGAGACAGGGTTTCTCTGTATAGCCCTGGCTGTCCTGGAACTCACTCTGTAGACCAGGCTAGCCTCGAACTCAGAAATCCGCCTGCCTCTGCCTCCCAAGTGCTGGGATTAAAGGTGTACGCCACCACACCTAAATATCCAGATTTTAAACCACTACAAAGAGGCATTCTGTTAGAAAATGATCTTTTAAATGTCTTTCATTTATATTGAAATATCTGAGAAGCACCTCTAGTTTGGATGATGAAATGAATAGGCTGTTTAGCCTTGAGATAAGTGGGTGACAGTCGTGGGAACATGGAACAGAGCACAGGGTGCCACTGTTTACCTCTCAAGGCTTCGATCGTACAAAGCCTGTGAAGGAAGGCCCAGTTGATCATTGTTTTTGGTTGTCTTACACAGGCTTTCAAAGGGTATACACTGTTGCTGTTATTATTATTATTATTATATTAAAAGTCTGGAATGGAGCCGGGCTTGGTGGTGCACGCCTTTAATCCCAGCACTCAGGAGGCAGAGGCAGGCGGATTTCTGAGTTCGAGGCCAGCCTGGTCTACAGAGTGAGTTCCAGGACAGCCAGGGCTAAAGAGAAACCCTGTCTCAAAAAAAAAAAAAAAAAAGAAGAAGAAGTCTGGAATGGTTAAAAACAAAACACAATGAGTTACAAGCCAGCGAAGCCTAAGACAGGCAAATGTAATGTACTGTCCTGAGTTAGAAAAAGGACACTAGGTTAAAAAAAAAAAAAAAAAAGAAACAACTGAAGGAAATTCATGCAAACTATGGACTTTAGTTAATAATGAACTAATAATGGCCTGCTAATATTCATAGGTGAGCTGTACGAAAGTACGATGTCAGTAAAGGGAACGGCTCGCTAATGCTCTCCAAGAGCATGAGGAATCTCTATACCATCTGCTCACAGTTCCTTAAGTAAAGCTGCTCTAAAAATGGCTCCGTAGGTAAAGGTGCTTTCTGTACAAGCCTGGTGACCTGAATTTGACGCCTGGAATCTATGCAAAGGTGGAAGGAGAGAACAGAGTCCCCAGTGTTGTTCTTTGACCTTTGAACACATGGGGACATCCCCCACACATGCATACATCATGCACACACACACACAAGGAATAGATAAAAATAATCTTAAACTAAAAATCATGTCTTCAGGAAGCTGAAAGAAAGCTAAAGGTGTGATGCAGATGGTAGCATTTGCCTAATGTTTGTGAGCCTGGCTTTACCTCTCAGCAGCACAGAAATCAGTTGGTGGTCCTTTACCTATGATCCTATTACCTGGGAGCGGGAGGTGGAAGGATCAGAAGTTCAGGTCATCCAAGGCTTCAAAGTAAATGTGAGGCCAGCTTGGGCTACACATGACCCAGTCTCTCCAAGAAAAGAAAGCAGGTAAGTTAGGTTTGTTTTTGTTTTTTTCTTTGTGTGTCTGCGACAGGCCGTCACTATAGATCCCTGGGCCACTGTGCAGGCCAAGTTAACCTGGAACGCAAAAGATTTATTTGCCTCTGCCTCCTGAGCACTGGGATTAAAGGCATTTACTACCATATCCAGCAGTGTAGAAGATTTTATTTCACTTTATTTTCCTCTCTAAATCATACTTTTGGTCCACAAAAATCTCAATCAATACACACTAAGGATCTTTTGTCTGATTTCAGATGTTTTTTAAAATTATTATTAATTTTTCTTAATGTGTGTGAAATTAGCATTTTATTTTCTTCTTTCTTTCTTTCTTTCTTTCTTTCTTTCTTTCTTTCTTTCTTTCTTCTTACGGATCTCGTTACGGATGGTTGTGAGCCACCATGTGGACGCTGGGATTTGAACTTATCACCTTCGAAAGAGCAGTCGGGTGCTCTTACCCACTGAGCCATCTCACCAGCCCCTTTAAAATATACTTAATGATAAAATAATTTCTCTCCTAGAAACACTGATAATCTTTTGTCTGATTGTTAGACAATGTACACAGATATATAATGCATTTTAAATACTCTTTCATTATGTCAGGTGGTATAATATAAAGGCTCTTGAATTATTATATATATATATATATATATATATATATATATATATGTTTTTTAAATTTTTAATTTTTTATTAGATTTTTAAATTTTACATTTCAAATATTATCCCCTTTCCTAGTTTCTCCTCCAAAAATCCCCTATCCCCCCGAACCCCCTGCTCCCCAACCCACTCCTGCTTCCTGGTCCTGGCATTCCCCTATACTGGGGCATAGAACCTTCACAGAACCAAGGGCCTCTCCTCCCATTGATGACCGACTAGGCCATTCTCTGCTACATATGCAGCTAGAGCCATGAATCCCACCATGTGTTTTCTTTGATTGGTGGTTTAGTCCCAGGGAGCTCTGGGGGTTAGTTCATATTGTTGTTCCTCCTATGGGGCTGCAAACCCCTTCAGCTCCTTGGGTCTTTTCTCTAGCTCCTTCATTGGGGACCCTGTGCTTTGTCCAATGGATGGCTGTGAGCATCCACTTCTGTATTAGTCAGGCAGTGGCAGAGCCTCTCAGGAGACAGCTCTATCAGGCTCTTGTCAGCTAGCTCTTGTTGGCATCTGCA
This sequence comes from Mus minutoides, assembly GCA_902729485.2. Lineage (NCBI taxonomy): Eukaryota > Metazoa > Chordata > Mammalia > Rodentia > Muridae > Mus > Mus minutoides. The sequence continues at coordinate 3,688,411 of LR749536.1, forward strand.
ATAGTGTCTGGGTTTGGTGGTTGTTTATGGGATGGATCCCCAGGTGAGGCAGTCTCTAGATGGTCATTCCTTCAGTCTCTGCTCCAAATTTTGTCCCTGTAACTCCTTTGTTTTGTTTTGTTTTGTTTTGTTTTGTTTTGTTTTGTTTTTGAGACAGGGTTTCTCTGTGTAGCCCTGGTTGTCCTGGAAATCACTCTGCAGACCAGGCTAGCCTCATGAATATATTTCTTTTTCTTTCTATCTTATTTATTTATTTATTTATTTATTTTTAATTTTTTTGGTTTTTCAAGACAGGGTTTCTCTGTATAGCCCTGGCTGTCCTGGAACTCACTTTGTAGACCAGAAATCCGCCTGCCTCTGCCTCTGCCTCCCAAGTGCTGGGATTAAAGGCGTATGTCACCACGCCAGGCATGAATATATTTCTTAATGATTCATTTTTAATACTTTATGCTCTTGAAACAATTTAGTATTCAACATTAGATATAAGATCCTCAGTTAGGGATAATATTAAATATTCATTAATGATATTTTAGGGTATGAAAGGATATGAATATAAAAGTTGAAAAAAATAGATTATTTGATTCTGAAAATACTCAATATTATTAATACGTTTGATTATAAATGCATTTAAATAATAAAAAATTGAGAAAATAAGTAAAAAATGTTTTGAAATAATCACAAAATAGAAAAAATTTTTTTTGTTTGGTTATTTAATTCCAAACAAGGAGCCCTATTTCACAAATTACCTCTACATTGTTCTTCTTTTCATACACACTTTTTTTTCTTACGTTTTGAAGACACTGTCTTACACAACCCAGGGTAGTTTTGAACTCCTTACACAAGAGAGGATGTCCTTGAACTCCTGGTTCTTCTGTGTCTCCATTTCCCAAGTGCTGACATTCAATACTACTTTGGCAATGTATTATTAAACGTCTTTCAAGTCAACCATTTAAGCATATTTTATTCTTTTAAACTAACTTTAGTGGACACCTTCTTCTTGCACAGACAGGCAAGTGCTTCAGCCCTTGGGCTCAATTGTGAGGAGCCACTGCCCTCCAGGTCTCAGAGCTGCTACAGGCATACAAAACATCTCCCGCAGTTGCACACCGCCTCCCTCAGGTGGAAGAAGGCAATGAATGGAACCGGTCTCAGCCAGATGTAGGGCCCCTCGCAGGTTGATAGGTGTCCCGAAGCTCCTAGAGGCACACGGACCAAATGACCACACGCGATTAATTCTTGCTAATGCACTTGCTGCCCAACAGGGGGCGACCGAGCACCAAGTCTTCCCTACAGCGCCTGCGCCTCAGACTCCTCTTTGCGCATGCGCAGCGCGGCTCTACACTGACGGAAGTTAGAAGATGGCGGCGTCCGCAGTTTGCCGAGCGGCCTGCTCCGGGACGCAAGTGCTTCTTCGAACTCGTCGCTCGGTGAGGTGGCAGCGAGACGTTGGGGCTGCAGGGCCTAGGGCTTTCGTACTCAGATGAGGAGCAGGCTGTGTCAGCGTTGGCGGGTCGGAGTGGGGAGGTCGCGGGGGTCAGGGCCGTGGGAAGGTCATGGCGGAGGGCGGGGATGGGTAGCTGCTCGGGCTTGGGTGTGAGAGCCGAGGTCCCAGAGGCTTGGAGAGCAGTTCTTGCAATGGTCGCCTTCTCCCTTTAGCCGGCCCTGCTGAGGTTACCTGCCTTGCGGGGTACCGCAACCTTCGCCCAGGCCCTCCAGAGCGTGCCGGAGACCCAGGTCAGCATCTTGGACAACGGGCTGCGTGTGGCCTCGGAGCAGTCCTCGCACGCTACCTGCACGGTAAGTGTGTGCCAGTCCTCGAGGTGAGGCCCGCTGTGTTGTCCAAGGTTGCCATGTGACCTTGGGCTCCAGTCTTACATGTTTTGGGTGGAGACTGGCTTACTGCCGGATTTGTCCCTGTCCCTGACTTCAATCCTGCCTTAACTTCACCGCAGCCACCTGCCAGCCAACATTATGATGCTTGCCAAGGACGGGGCCGAGTTCTCCAGCTTTTCATTACTCGGGAGAAGTGATTATTCTCTTGCCACGGAAAAGAATGAGACTTCACAGACTTTAGGTTATTTACAGAAAGACATCCAGGTCTATTAGACTCACCACCTAGGCTATGTAATTTGTAGACTTAACCAGGAATGCACTTCAAGAAATGCCTCTGAAGGACCAGGAAGATGGCTCAGTGGGTAAAGAGCTTGGTACTCAAGCATGGGGACCTGGATTTGGAGTCCTCAATGTTGTGATTTAGGTCTAACACCAATACTTTGAGGGGTGGAGACTAGTGTGTCTAATCTGTTCTCACTTTTACCTGTATGAGTGGAGTGGCATACTCACATGTGTGTATATGCACCGTGTCTGTACATAATGCCCATGGTGATATGAAAAGGACATTAGAGCCCCCAGAACTGGAGTAACAGGTGGTTGTGAGCCACCGTGTGGGTGCTCGGAATTGAACCTGAGTCCTGTGGAAGAGCAGTTCCTAATCCTACACCATCTCACCATCCCACGTACACATACGTAAAAATAAAAAATTTTTTCTCGTTTTTTTTTTTCCTTTTTTGAGATAGGGTTTCTCTGTGTAGTCCTGGCTGTCCTGGAACTCACTCTGTAGAGCAGGCAGGCTCGAACTCTGAGATCCATCTGCCTCTGCTCCCCAAGTGCTGGGAAGAAAGGCATGAGCCTCCAATGCCTAACTCAGAAGTAAGGATTCTTAAAACAAAAAACAAAAGGTTTAGAGTAATAAGAAAAAGCACCCAGTTTCCTCTGCCCTTCGCAGAGTGTGCACACACATGTATGTGCGGCACTTGCACACACTAAAGAAATGCCTCTGAAAGACTGGGAAATGTGACTTGGGTGGAGCCTTTGCCTACTGAGTGTAAAGCCATGAGCTTTATAGCACTGAAGGAAGAAAAGAGTGCCTTTGAAGATTACAGTGAATTGGATTATTATCCAGAAACAGTTGCAAATCTGAGCACTATGGCTGTTCTTTGGTTAAGAGGGATGACTGCTTTTGCACAGGACCAGATTTCAGTTCCCAGCACCTTTATTGGGCAGCTTCTAACCACCTGTAACTCCAGCTCCAGGAGATCTGACACTTTATTCTGGCTTCTCTGAGTACCTGTGTACACTGGTACACAGAAACACAAATACTTTATTTAAAATTACAAATTGGCCAGGAGAATTGACTCTGGTTTATGGTACTTGTTCTCTCTCAGAGGACCTGGCTTCAATTCCCAGCACCCAAGCAGTGGCTCACAGCCAGCTATAACTCCAGTCCCAAGGGATCCTGTACCCTGTTCTGACCTCCATAGGCACTAGGTACACACATACATACACGCAGCCAAAACACTCATCCACATAAAATAATTGATGTAGAAGTTGAAAATCTTCAAAATGGTCAAGAGTTGAAATCTTTACTAGGTGTGTGAGAAAACTCCCAAGAACCAATCCTCCCAACACACTTAGGGCTAAATTGTTTTGTTTTGTAGTTTTTCAATATAGGGTTTCTCTGTGTAGCCCTGGCACTCTAGTGTTCTGGCACTCTCTATAGATCGGGTTAGCCTCAAACTTACAAAGATCTGCCTGCTCCTGATTCCCAAATGTTATGATTAAAGGTGTGTACACCACTGCCTGCCTAGGGTTATATGTTATTGTTGTCTGATTCTTTCCTTTTTCTAGGAACAAATGATGACTTGTGATATAATTGTTACCAAACACAAGATATGGTAGGAGGTAATTTCCTTGATGTGTGTAACCTACATGAATAGACTCAGAACCTACTAATGAAGCTTAGGAAGTCATGCTCAATTCCACAGACACTGCGGTACCATGATTATGCTTCCATTACAAAGAAAGGATGGTTAAAAGTCAAAGGATAATGTGGATTGTAGTCTAAGATGATAGACTTAAGGTGAAGGTTTGGGGCTAGAGAGATGGCTCAGTGGTTAGAGACACTGGCTGTATAATCAGAAGAGCTGGAGTACACAGCCCAGCACTTAAGGAACAGATGGGAGTCCTGTAAGTGTCCAGCTTTGGAGGATGTGGTGTACCTTCTGGCCACCATGTTCACACAGGCACCCACACCTACACACAGGTGCACATACATTCACAAACAAAGGGCATGCTTATCTGAAGTTACACGACACAATGATGTATCAGCATCTGTTTGCAAAGCTTGTGAGAAATTTAAGTTAGCTGTGAACAGATATTAAAAAGCTTGACCATGTGGGTAAGTAGTGTGTTTCACAGCATGGCAGGAGAGTGTTCACGATTCTTGCATGCCTGTAATCCTGTTACTTGAGAGGTGGGGACAGAAGGATCAGGAGTTCAAGGCCGTCATCAGCTACAGAATGATGGGGCCAGTTTGAGCTATATGGCACCCTGTCTCAAAAAAAGAAAAAAACACAAAAGAATATTAAGACTCACACTTCATAAGTAGAAGCAGGTGGATCTCTTAGTTCAAGGCCAGCCAGGGCTACATAGTGAGATCATGTCTCAAAAACTGAAAGGAATATTAACATTGTTCTTCTGGAGCATGGTGAGGATATGTGTGTGTGGAGATAGCTTGTGAGTTAAAAGCTTACATTGCTTTTGCAGAAGATTCAAGTTCTGTTCCCAGCATCCACTTCAAGTGGCTCCTGATTGCCTGGAACTCCAGCTCCAAGGGATCTCCACAGACACTAGTATGCACATACTCATAACATATCCCCATTTAAGAAGATACTTATATTGGCTAGAAGGAGGACCCTTAGCATTTAATGTTAAATGTATGATCAACTAAAACTTCTTTTAGGTCTGGAAGTATACATCAGATAAAGTAATTGCTAAATATTCATGAGGCTTTGCATGTAATCACCACTGCTGAAATACGATGGAGTGGTACTGAAGCCAGGCACTGTGGTATGTTCCTGTAGTCACACATGTTTGAGAGGTTAAAAGATGAAGGTTGCTGGGCGTGGTGGCGCACGCCTTTAATCCCAGCACTTGGGAGGCAGAGGCAGGTGGAATTCTAAGTTCGAGGCCAGCCTGGTCTACAAAGTGAGTTCCAGGACAGCCAGGGCTACACAGAGAAACCCTGTCTCAAAAAACCAAAAAAAAAAAAAAAAAAAAAAAGAAGGTTGCTTTGACTCAGTTCAGGACCAGCTTAGCAATGTGGCGAGATCCATGTGGAGAAGTTACTGGATCGAGGGGACATCCTTATAGGGTCTTACTATGAAAGTTGCCTTCCTCTTTGTGCTTCCTCTTTGTTCTTGAGACAAGGCCCCACTGTGTAACTGACTGGCCTGGGTCCTGCCTCTTGGAGGATTAATAGTGTTTTCCACCACATCCTGTTTCAGTACCTTCTTAAAATGATGAAATACAAAGTAGCTAAGCCAGTAGCTTCCTCTACAGATGAAAGAATAAAAGCATCAGAACAAAGGCAAGGGGTAGGGTATTGGGTTTTGGTTTTGTTTTGTATTGTTTCTGAGACAGGGTTTTGCTGTGTTGCACAGGCTTGAACTCATAATCCTGCTTCAGCCTTCCAGAGTGCTCGGGTTACAGATGTGGGACATCATACCTGGCTGGCATAGATTCTTAGAATGTTGTCTGCAAATGATAGGCTTCATACACAGACGAAAGTAGATTAACTAAAAATTATAGTTGTGGAACCAGGTAAATGGGAGAAGTTGAAAATAAGGCAGGCTAGCAGGGTTGAAGAGATGGCTCAGTGGTTACCAGCACTGGCTACTCTCCCAGAAGACCCAGGTTCAAGTCTCAGCACCCACATAGCAGCTCACAACTATCTGTAAATCCTGTCCCAGGGGGATCCAACACCTGCATACAGCTAGCTATACATGCAATCAAAACACCAATGTACATAAAAATAAATTATTTTTAAAAGAAAATAAGGCAGGGGGGATTTCTGTGAGTTCAAGGCCAGATACTTCAAAGATTAGCACCAGAAATGTTCCTGGATGTTTCTGGTAACCCATGAGGGAATAAGGCAGGTAGAAGAAGTGTGGCAGTATGACTAGTTGTTTGATTCCTTCCCCAAGCTGTCACCCTCTTGTCCCTCTGATTGTAGGGGTCTTAATGGAGCAGCTCTCCCCCACATTACCATCCACGAGGGCTTACGTGAAACCTGTGTTGTTACTTGGGGTATGACCAGGAGCTAAACTGATGGCTGGTTCCTTTTGTGGGTGCTTTCTTGTCCAGGTGGGAGTATGGATTGACGCTGGCAGTCGCTATGAGACTGAGAAGAACAATGGAGCAGGCTACTTTTTGGAACATCTGGCTTTCAAGGTAAGTCTTGTAAAGTCCATGTTTCCCTCAGATTAGGGCTTCCTGTCTCAGGCTAACGATCAAAAATTAGTCTCCTGATTGTGGACCTTTTGGGGCATAGTCTCTGGCTATCCTTCAGGAAGGAGGCTTATCTGATAAGCCCTGTGTAAGGTCAATTTATCACAGCAGGGAAATAAAATACAGTGGCTGGAACTTAGAACAGCCAGTCACATCACATCCACAGTGAAGAACAGAGACATTGGGTGCAAGGATGCGTGCCTGCCTGCTTGCTTGCTGCTTTATGCCCAGCTAGCTGTCTTCAGTCTTAGATCGTTTAGGGCCTGCTCAATGGCCATTCCCATAGACTAGCCTAATTTAAGTAGTCCCTGAGCAAGCCAAGGGAAGCAAGCCAGTAAAGAACATCCCTCCATGGCTTCTGCATCAGCTCCTGCTTGAGTTCCAGTCCTGACTTCCTTTGGTGATGAACAGCAGTATGGAAGTGTAAGCCGAATAAACCCTTTCCTCCCCAACTTGCTTCTTGGTCATGATGTTTGTGCAGGAATAGAAACCCTGACTAAGACAGTCCCTCATTGAGATTCTCCACAGTGATTCTAGGTTGTGTCAAGTTGGTGGTTAAAATTAACCATCAGACTAGGTTTGTCATGTGCCTGTGTACGTGGAGGACTTAATGAACTCGCACATGTAAGCATATGCATTATAACAAACTTGCAGGCATGGTGATGCTTTCTTGCTTGTAAAATGTCACACCTACATCCCATAGTTAGAATGTAGAGGCCTGTGTGTGCTTTTTTATTTGTTTGTAAGTGGCAAAAAAGTTGAGGCAAATATATGGTGTAGAGGGCTGTGGAGCCAGAATCAACAGCCCGTCCAGGTGTGTGTGTTGTCACAGACACTTGTGCAGGTGTAGCGTATGCCGTGAGGCAGTACTGTGAGAGAGTCCTTACACACATGAGATACCTTACACACACATTGGACTAGGGCGGGTCTTACAGAAGTGGCTGCTGACATACATGAGTGAGTAGCATGGGTGGGACACAGGTGTGGAGATTATCTGACCATGGCTGTCAGTAAAGAGAACAAGGAGTACTGGAAAAGATAGGCTGTTGGGTAGCTCTGGTTGCTAGGCAACACTTGCTGCAGCTGTGCTGTTTCTCCTGTCACTGTCTCCATCCATCGGTCCATGATGCTGTCTGCTCAGCTGAAGGCCTATTTAATGTAATGAATACAGACTGCTGAGGGAGGTATATATTGGGTTTCAAAGGAGCGCATTGAAGGCGGGCTCTGTATGCTGTGACTCCTGGTTGGATGTATACCATGTACTTACCTATTGTATCTCCTGACACTGGGGTTATGGATGGTTATGAGCCAGTATGTGGGTGCTGGGAATGGAACCTGGATCCAACTGACTTAGCCACTGAGCCATCTCTTTAGCCCTTGATTGGTCCTCTTGCTGTCTGATTCCAGGGAACAAAGAATCGGCCTGGCAATGCCTTGGAGAAGGAGGTAGAGAGTATTGGGGCTCACCTTAATGCCTACAGCACTCGGGAGCACACTGCTTACCTCATCAAGGCACAGTCCAAGGACCTGCCCAAAGGTAACACCTGAAAGAAGGAAGGTGTGGGTACAGGGCAGGTCTCCAGGATGCAGAAGCCAGGCTCCTAAGAGCTCTAGGACTGTCTGCAGAATTGGACTTACCCATGGGGCAAAGGCCTTGTTGTAAGTGTACAACAATGGGAGGTGCCAGGCTTAGGATTTTACACCGACATTATCTCTACTGGGCATCTAAATATGTCGGTTTTTAAACTGTTTAGTTCCTGTGTGTGTGTGTGTTGGTGTGTGTGTGGTCACAGGTAACTTGCGGGAGTCTGTCCCTTCTGTGTGCCGTGTGGGTTCTGGTGCGCACACTCAGGTTGTCGGCTTGGAAGCAAACGCCGTCACTCACTGAGTTAGCTTCTCAGTTTTAGAGACAGCAGACCATGATGTGCCCCACGTTGGCTTTGAGCTCACTCTACCCCTGGCTGTTGTTGAACTCCTAGTAATCCTCCTGCTTTGGTTCCCCGAAAGCTGGGAATAGGGGTGTGCACCATTGTGCCTGTTAACACAGCCTTGTGTGTCTAGTTGTGGAGCTCCTGGCAGATATCGTGCAGAACAGTAGTCTGGAAGACTCACAGATTGAGAAGGAACGGGATGTGATCCTGCGAGAGATGCAGGAAAATGATGCCTCCATGCAGAACGTGGTCTTTGATTACCTGCATGCGACAGCATTCCAGGGCACACCTCTAGCCCAGGCTGTGGAGGGGACCAGTGAGAACGTCAGGTGAGAGCTGGATGAGATTGTAAAATGTGCATGTCCCCAGGTGCCTTTAGGTTGTCTAACTGTCTGTTGTTTGTTTTCCTAATTTATACAAAGTTTGAATTGCCGTCCGGCCCTATGACCCTATTAGCTCTGGGATTTTCACTGGAGTCTTGGGCTCTGTTTACAGTCTTTCCATGCATGTCCTGACATTCTGGGGGAGGGAACGTGTAGCTGTCCCTCTGGTGGGGAGTGTGCAGCAACAGAATCCAGTGCCTCTTCGGAGCCCACAGCAGCTCCCACCTTCCCTGGTTCCTCTCTGGGTCCTGAAGGGGTAGGTGACAGAGAGGGGATTGAGAGGTGGCCTGCTCTTTAGCGACACCATGCCTCTTCTCAGCTACGTTTCCTGTGACTCAGCTTGCTGTGCAGTGAGAGGAGCTGACTCGCTGCATGTCTTGTAGGAGGCTGTCTCGCACAGACTTGACTGAGTACCTCAACAGACATTACAAAGCCCCCCGGATGGTGCTGGCTGCAGCTGGAGGTGAGTGATGGGTTTGCTGAAGCCCTGGACCGGGAGGGGTGGGGGGCGAACTTTGCTTATCATGCGTAGATCGTCTGGTTCTGAACATAGAGGACTCTAGGGATCTCTGTTATTGTCCTGTCATTAAGGTATGTAATTCTTTTTTTTTTTTTTTGGTTTTTCGAGACAGGGTTTCTCTGTATAGCCCTGGCTGTCCTGGAACTCACTTTGTAGACCAGGCTGGCCTCGAACTCAGAAATCCGCCTGCCTCTGCCTCCCGAGTGCTGGGATTAAAGGCGTGCGCCACCATGCCCGGCTGGTAATTCTTCTTGTATGTTTAGAGATGGAATCTGGACACCACTGGAACTGGGCATACAGAGGTGCTCCTTTTCAAGTACATGCCTCAGTTTGGCTAGTTTCAGCTCCTGCCTAGGCCACAAACCTCTCTTAGCCTCACCTAGTCCTAGAATACCCTTTGAGAGCCAGGGAGGATATGTGGGCTTATTTTGATAGCCTTGCCATTGGGTGTCACAGACATTGGCTCTGTGATAATAATGTACATTTGACAGTGATTGGGACCACCTTAAAAGGGAAGCACAGAATTATAGCAACCATTTTAATGGGAGCTTAGAAGTGGGTGAGGAGCATACGTCATTCAAATAGATTTCTGAAGGGTGGAGTTGTCAGTTTAGTGGGGGACTTGGGCCAAGGGGAAATATATGTGCTAAGGCTTGCTCTGCTGCTGGGTGAGGTCAGAGTAAGGCAAACGAACTAGGGAACTAGGGAGTGGGGGGGGGTTTGTGGGCATCCAAGGACAGCTTGTGGAAGTTGGCTCTTCCCATCTACCATGTGGATCTTTGAATCAAATTCAGTCCTTAGATTTGGCAGCAGGTGCCCTTACCTGTTGAGTTATGGGTTGGCCCGGAGATTTATTTAGATATATTTTTTAATTTATGTGACTGTGTGTGTCTGAGTCTATATGCCACAAGCATGTTGGTGCTCATGGAGGCCAGAAGATGATGTTAGATCCCCTGGAGTGAGTTACATGAAGCTGTGCTCTACCTGACATTGGTACTGGGAACTGAACTCAGGTCCTCTGGAAGAGCAGGAAGCTCTCTTAATTGCTAAACCTTGTCTCCAGCCCCACTTTTATTTTAGATGGCACCTAAGGCAAGAGTTCTAACCACTCAAATATTCTCCCATTTTTTTAACATAACTTTTTAAAGATTTACTTATGTGTATGCATGTCTTGCCTGCCTGAATGTCTGTATCACATGGGCATTGTATTTACAGTGGTCAGAAGAGGGCATCAAATCTGGAACTAGAGTTATAGATGGCTGTAAACCACCTTGTAGGTGTTTGGAACCAATCCCTGATCTGCCAGAGCAAGTGCTCTTAACTGCTGAGCTGTTTCTCCAGACTCCCCACCCTCCAAGTCTACTTTAAGCTCTGTGTGCCTGAGGCCATGGGCTGTTTTGCCCTGAGGCCTGTCTTGCCTTTGAGACACTGTCTATCCTGGATCATCTCTTCCCTCCTCCTGTTCTGATGCCCTGTGTGTTTCTGCTCCTGTCTGACTTCTCCCTTTGTGTAGGCTGGGTGACCACTGACCCCTCTATCCCCCACAGGTGTGGAACACCAGCAGCTGCTGGACCTTGCCCAGAAACACTTCAGCAGTGTCTCCCGAGTGTATGAAGAAGACGCCGTACCTGGTCTAACTCCATGTCGCTTCACTGGCAGTGAGGTGTGTTGCCTGGTAGCAGGGTTGGTGCTCTGAGCTGGGGAGGACCCTTGAGCACATGGTTGTCTTTGCAGTGTTAGATTCCTCAGGACATTGGCAAGGGGTCCAGCATCTCCCATCCTTTCTGTTTTCCCAGGAGGCCCGGTTGCCTCTCAGCACTGACATGTGTTGTTTCAGATCCGCCATCGCGATGACGCCCTACCTTTGGCCCATGTGGCCATTGCAGTAGAGGGACCTGGCTGGGCTCACCCAGATAATGTGACCCTCCAAGTGGCCAATGCCATCATAGGCCACTATGACTGCACTTACGGTGGTGGAGTGGTAAGTAGCAGGAACAGCCATCGGGACATGCCCTCAGCAGAGGGTGCTGCTGGGTTGTGGTCTGTGAGTGAATTATGGAGCTTAGGATATGTGCCACAGATATGAAGGTGCTTCTGATCCTTGCCTCTGGCAGCACCTGTCCAGCCCGCTGGCTTCCGTTGCTGCCGCTAACAAGCTTTGCCAGAGTTTCCAGACCTTCAACATCTCCTACTCTGATACTGGACTACTGGGCGCACACTTTGTCTGTGGTGCCATGAGCATCGATGACATGGTCTTCTTCCTGCAAGGCCAGTGGTAAGTCTCAGTTCAGGGCTGCAGCCTGAGACTTGGATCATTGCCGGGGACACTGGATCTCTCTCAGCAGGAGCGTCACTTCAACCCACCCCCCCACCCTCCCACTTGCTTTAGGATGCGCCTGTGTACCAGTGCTACAGAGAGTGAGGTGACCCGGGGCAAAAACATCCTTAGGAATGCCTTGGTATCTCATTTGGATGGTAAGTCCTGTATCCTCTGGGGAGAGATACAGCATATCCCAGCAGTGACTCTTGTGACTCAAGCTGTAGTGTGGCCATGTTAAGAAAGGAGAACCATGGCATGTGTGGTGTTTCACCCTTATAATTCCAGCATTTAGAAGATAAGCCAGGAGGATCAGGAGTTCATGCTTACCCTTAGCTACAAAGTGAGTGCAGGACCAGATGATAGTATAGGGGACCCTATCTTAAGAAGAAGAAGAAGCTGGGCAATTCCAGCACTCTAGAGTCAGAGGCAGGAAGATCTTTGTGCGTTAGAGAGGCCAGCTTGGTCTACTTATCAAATTCCTGGCCAGTTAAGGCTACATAGCAAGACCTTGCCTCAAAAGAAAACAAGAAGAAAAAGAGGGAGGGAAAGAAGACCACAGATACCCTGCCACCCTAGATGTGGGTGTTTGGAGCTTCAGGTGCAAATGGGGGTAGCCCAGGTCACTAGCACATTACTGTTGTTATTGGCAGGTTGTTGTGGTCTGGGGTCAGAGCATGGTTCTAGAGGTCTTTAGGGGTCAGAGATTGGACCGAGCAAGCAGATCTATAAGCTTTTCTACTTCTCTTGAAGGCACCACCCCTGTGTGTGAAGACATTGGTCGCAGCCTCCTGACTTATGGTCGCCGCATCCCTCTGGCTGAGTGGGAGAGCCGGATTCAGGTAACTGGACCGCTGGAAGAGGGTCTGGAGCCTTAGGCTGGTGGGCCTCTGCAGAATTGGAGTTGGAATTTGATACATCAAAAATTGCTCCCATAAGCATCTGTTATCCAAGGCAGCTGCCATTTGCAGGGGTTGGGGTAGAGAGATACTGATGGCTGTGGACAGGCAGGGAGAACCCTGCACGTTCGCCCTTTGGGGAGAGGAACAGCTCCAAAGAACAAATAGATGTGGGTTGACTTAAAGAAGTGCCTGCTAAGGGGGTGCCCAGTAGCTGTCATTCCTGTTCTCTCTGCCTCCCTCTGCAGGAGGTGGATGCCCAGATGCTGCGTGACATTTGCTCCAAGTACTTTTATGACCAATGTCCAGCAGTGGCTGGATATGGTAAGTAGTCTAAAGGTCTGTCCTCTGTCATTTTCCTCAGACACCCCTCCCTGTCTGCTCCCCCATTCTCAGCTTATACTTCAAGAAGGAAGTTGGGGCTCTCTCCAGTAATTGGCTGCCAGAGAGTTCTTTTTCAGAAAACCTGTCCAAACAGTTCCCAACTCCCTGCCAAGCTACTTCCATTAATACCCCACCCATCCCCAGCCCACCAGGTAACAGGTACCCTGCATGTGGGGTGGGGCTGCCAGGCCAGAGCATGAAAGGACAGGCTCTGCACCTGGGGAATGTGTTCCTCCTCCTTTCACTCAAAGCCTGTCTTGTGCTGCTCTGGGCAGCCACTCTGAGCTGGGTGTGGCACAGGGCCAGGTGTCCCTGTGCAGGCCAGGCACTCCACCCTGACTCCCCGCCTTATCCCCACAGGCCCCATCGAGCAGCTCACAGACTACAACCGGATCCGCAGTGGCATGTTCTGGCTGCGCTTCTAGGCAGGAAGTCTGCGCAGGCAGGCAGGAGGGCGGGGCCGGGCATTTGGGGTCCCTGCCACAGACATACCACTCCTGCTGCTCAGCTGTGTGCAGCCAGTTACCACCAATAAAGCCCTATTGAGAACTGTGTTGTCCTTCCTTAGGATTGGCATGGAGTCCATTGGGAGCAAAGACTTCCCTCACGTTCTGCACCCTCTGAATCCTTCGGCCTTCCCATAGTCTCATGTGTCCTCAGCCAGAGGCAAGCGTGGAGGCTGCAGCGGAGGCCGGAAGCCTTTGATGCTTGCAGGGAGTTTGCCCAGATGTTTCCACTCAGCTACATGGGGGACATTCCTCATCCAGCTTGTCCCAGGAATGGGATGTGGGAGTTATGGAAACTACAGACCCAGCCTGTACCCTGTTGAGGTCCCAGTGTGGAAATTAGGAACTTATGTGGGAAAACCCTCACTGAAGACTTGAGAGCCACCCTCTGGTGGATGGACTAGGAGGGGCCACTAGTGTCCCAGAGGAAGCAGCTCCTGAGTGTTTACTGTGGGTTATAGAGAGGATAGCCTGGAGCACAGTGTTCTGATTTGGTTTCCAACTGCTGTCTGGACAGGCAAGGCAAGAATCCTTTGCCTCTATTTGCCGCTGACTCAGGCTCCAAGAATAGCCCTGAGCTCAGTGGGGCCCAAGCCCACTCCCTCCTCTAGGTCTGTCCCAGGCAAGTCCGGAACTGTTGTCCTAGAGATCCCTTCCCCATGTTCTAGAGGCAGCCAGGACCTAGCCATCCATCTCCTGATGAAGGAAGCCCTCGGTTGCTTTATCCTTCTGCCACTCCTTGGAGCTCTGATCTGGGAGAATGTGGGATGCCAGGCCATACTCCTGTGCTCCACAGGCTTCTATGAGAGCCCTGAAGAGGCCTGTGTGGAAGGTGGGAGCAAAGGATCTGAGCCTCTTGAACTTTCTGGCTGTGAGTGAGCTGGAGTCTAGGCCAGTCTGTTAAGAGGGGCTTTGTTAAAACTGGGCGTGGTGGCGCACGCCTTTAATCCCAGCACTAGGGAGGCAGAGGCAGGTGGATTTCTGAGTTCGAGGCCAGCCTGGTCTACAAAGTGAGTTCCAGGACAGCCAGGGCTATACAGAGAAACCCTGTCTCGAAAAACAAAAAAGAGGGGTTTTGTTAAGAGAAGTCTCCCAGCACCCTCTTGTAAAAGTGCCAAACAAGCCTTGACTCTTTGTCAAGGGGCATGTCATCCTACTGTGTGACCATCTGGAACCCTGGGAAACACAACTCAGGTAGACGGAACCCTGGTGCTGTCTGGGAACCAGTGTCCAATCTACTGTGCTGGAATGAGATTTGAATTTTTTTTATTAGATATTTGCTTCATTTACATTTCAAATGCTATCCCCAAAGTCCCCTATGCCCTCCCCCCGCCCTGCTCCCCAACCCACCCACTCCTGCTTCCTGGCCCTGGCATTCCCCTTTACTGGGGCATATGATCTGTTCAATACCAAGGGCCTCTCCTCCCATTGATGGCCAACTAGGCCATCCTCTGCTACATATGCAACTAGAAACACAGCTCTGGGCGAGGGGGGGGGGGTACTGGTTAGTTCATATCATTGTTCCTCCTATAGGGTTGCAGACCCCAAGATTTGATTTCTAAGCTAATATCTGACCCCAAAGGCTACAAATACCAACATGCCAGGCATGAGAGGGGAGCTGCTGGGAGTTTCTGGGTTCCTTGCATTCTGAGCCCGGGTTTTTCATCTTGAATTGTGAAGAGAAGTAACTTGGTAGGAGCTGTGAATTAGCATGGGGACTTGGGCTACATGTCTGTGGGAATCCCAGTGAGCCAGGTTATGATGGGGCCATAGGGAGAGGTGGAGTGAGCCGAGGAAGTACAAGGCCGGCAGTATTCCCCGTGGTACTGGGAGAGACAGAGGGAAGAGGTCACCCTGCCCGGTTCTGGTGAGGAGTGTAAAGGTACTGAAGATGTAGTGGGATGTGGGCCTGGTTGGAGACATGGTGCCATCTGGCAAAACATGACTGAAGCCAGGGAAACGTGAGAGGAAAAAGGTCACACTCTGGGACCTCCGTGGCCCTGATGGAAGAGCTGGAGGCAGGTACAGGTCTCTCCCACACTGTAGCCAAAGCTGCAGCCTTGCCAGGATGCTGCAGTCAAAGGGCCTTAGAGGGTCACACCTCTGTTGAGGAAGCTTTTGGCTGCTATAGACCTAGTCACCACTAGCCTTCTACCTTCTCAGTAGCCTCCTTTGACTCCATACTGAGCCTTTCCTGGGGGACACTCCAGCTCTAGTGAGGTTTGTTTGCCTTGATGCCATACTCTTTTTTTTTTTTAAGATTTATTTATTATATGTATATAAATAATACCAGAAGAGGGCATCGGATGCCATTACAGATGGTTGTGAGCCACCACGTGGTTGCTGAGAATTGAACTCAGGTCCTCTGGGAGAGCAGCCAGTGCTCTTAACTGCTGAGCCATCTCTCCAGCCCTGATGCCATACTCTAAGTTGGGCCTCCTATCTTCCCTATAGGCCAGGCGTGATCACATATACATGTATATTCATACCATACATGGCACATTCATCCTGCTGTTACCCACCTTGGTTGTGAGAGCATGCCTGGTTCTCTACTGCCCTCATCTGGAGCATACCATCTAGGGATGGGAGGTCCCAGGGACAATTCTGGGGAGACTTGGGTGTTGACCTGTAAAGACCCTGTGTCCCAGGATAGTTCTGAAAGCAGGAGTCTTCAGTGACAAGGAAAGCTGGAGCTTTCCTGACAACCAGGAAATTGAAACGAATGGTCCTCTGTGCCCTGAGGTTTGCCCATGCTAGAAAACTAAAACCTTGCACTGTCCCCATCTCCCCACTTAGCCTGTGGGTCTGCGGGAGGTTGCAGGGCCAGGCATGGTGAATGAGGGGATACTTTCTGGTCTGTGCTGAACTGTACAGGCCTGACTAGAAAGCAAAGGAAACAGGGCCCAAATGGGGGCTAGTTTTCTTAGGAGTGTCCCTCTATATTGATGACACCCACCTAGTCACTATGCATGTATAACCAAAGGAAATCATTAGCAAAGAGGGCTTGACCTATGACTGGCAATGACTGTCCACACGAAAGGATCAAGAGGGGGGTCACATAGGGAGGGGAAAATTAGATTCCTTGAGGCAACAAGGAAAGGAAATGGTCATGGTGTGGCCCTGGCCTAGTCAGGGAATTTAGTAAAAAGGGTAGAGGGGATTCTTGCAGGCTCTAACAAAGCCAAGTAGATGGGGAGCCTGGCCTGAATCGTGGACAGGCCCTGCCAGTGGGAACATGGGTATCAGGAGATGGATTCCTGAGAGATGAGCTGTCAGCATGGGTGGTCCATCCCTCTGCATATGGACAACCCTCCCTCTGCAGACACAGCTGGATGGCATCTGTCTAGAGTAAAAGACTCAGTCGGGAGTGAGGGGCATTGGGATGAACAAATTAATTCACATGGCACAAGTTCTTTCTTCCAAAATGGGGAAGTGTTGCTTAGATCCAGCCCAATGGGATCTTGGGGTCCCTAGCATAGTCCCATAGTCTCCTGTTTGCTGGGGGCTGCTTTGCCTGTCATGAAGGTTAGGGTGGAGCACAGGAGGGCCACCAGACAGAAGCATGGCTGATTCATGTTTGTCATGATTGCGTTTGTCAGGACCTATAGCCTGAGGCTTTGTCTGGGCACCCCCATGGGGTTGGGGGGTGAGTCAGCGCCAGCTGCAGTATGCCCTACCATCAGGCTGCTACCCCTATGGTCTGCTGGAACCTGTCCACATTTCAGAGAGCAGCAATGACTTCATTGGTCACTCTAACTAGAAAGCAATCAAGACTTGTAACCCTAAATAAGGTTGGGGTGCTCTTGAAGTGTCTGTCAAAACCCTGGGTGACTCCCAAAAGTCTAGGGACCTGACCTTGCCATTAAGTGCTTCATATCTTAAGTCCAGGAGAAGTGGGGTGGGGGAAGCGACCTCTGGGGAGGTGGGTGGGGGCGGGCTGCCAGGTCCCCGCCTGCTGCTCCGCCTCCTGGGATCAGGGACTTTTCTCCTCCGTGCCGGCAGGACTTGCTGCGGCGCAGCGCGGGAGCAGGCTGACTCGCACAGGCAAGATCCGAGACTTGGGGTGGGGGGCACTCGGTTTCCACCCGCCAAAGGCTTGAGAGACGAGGGACAGAGGTTGGGTTCCTGGCTGACTGTTTCTATCGCTCAGGATGAGGCTGCGGCTCCTGGTCGCTGCGCTCTGCGCTGCCGAGATCCTGGTGGGAGCGCCGGGAGTGTGGGCCCAGCCCAGAGATAGAGGTGGGCATCTTTCGGGGCTCGGCACCCTGTCTCTCACCTATGCATCTACTCAGACTTTATCCCTGATACTTTTCCACTGATTCCTCCAAACTCTTCATGGATTCTTCATAAATTCCCCAAATTCTACCCTGTGTTCCCCTATTGCTTCCTATCCCATTGGCACCCAAATTCTAGCTCCCTAGATGCAGGCTGATCCTCTGTCCTCTGCCACCCAGCAACAGTCCCTCCAAGCTGACTTCAGCCCCGGAGCTACACCCCTGCTTACAGGTTATCCTCCCCCAAGGGGCTCCTGCCCTTCCTGAGAATCTCTGTTCAGAGCCCCACTGTGATTTCCTCCAACACTGGTAGAAATACGCCTACCTGGCTCCTGTTTGCAGAGGAAGATAGAGCCTATTGTCCTCCCAGTCCCCAAGTCCCAGGGGACCTCAGTGCCTAGAGGACAGTGGCTGTATTCCCTGAAAGGTCATAATCTCTCCTTCCTGCTTCAGTGACCTGTACACACCTTTATGCCGCTGACATTGTATTCTTACTCGATGGCTCATCGTCCATTGGCCGCAGCAACTTTCGCGAAGTGCGAGGATTCCTGGAGGGGTTGGTGCTGCCTTTCTCCGGAGCAGCCAGTGCACAGGGCGTCCGTTTTGCCACAGTGCAGTACAGTGATGATCCACAGTGAGTAGTCCACGTGGGGTCAGGACTATCGGCCCCAAGACCCCTTAACAGGAAGGAGTCTAGAAACAGGCTTTGGAGAGCCCAGAAAGGCCCTCACCAACACCTCCTCTGGAGAGAGGTGGGGATAACTTGGAAGAGTATTCTTGTCCTAAAACACCTCTCAGTCAGTGTCCTGGGGTTGGGGGGGGGGGATGGACAGGATGATTCTGTTTCCTGATCTGCATAGAGAGAGGGAGTCCAGGAGCTCCAGGTGTTGGGTTCCTGGTGGAGTCTGCAAGTTTGGGCTCTGCCTGCCCTTCAGCCCTCTTCTGTTCATCAGAAATGCTTTGTCTGGCCAATGTCCACTGTCCTGACTGAGCCCCTCCTCCTACAATTATTTAATCAGATATCCTGTCCCCCCACCCCAGGCCTGTTGAGACTCAGTGACATCACTATGTCAAGCAGCACCTGAGGAGGATGCTAACATGGACGCTTCTGCGGTAGAGGCCTGGGGTCTCGGAACCAAGGGCGCTCTTACCTCAGAGCTCACTTATCTCAGAGGTCTGATCTCAGAGGCAGGGCTGGAAGAGATCATGACCCCTCGCCTTGTGCTATCCCGTTTCCTCCCCTCAGGACAGAATTTGATTTGGATACACTTGGCTCTGGGGGGGACACCATCCGAGCCATCCGTGAGCTAAGCTATAAAGGCGGTAACACTCGCACAGGGGCTGCTCTTCACCACGTTTCTGACCGTGTCTTCCTGCCTCATCTGACACGTCCTGGCGTCCCCAAGGTGTTCCCTAAACCTACCGTGCCTGCAAATGTGACCCCAAAATAAATGTCTGAAACATCCCTGACTGCTCTTGGCACCCATCCCAGGTCTGCATCCTGATCACAGACGGGAAATCCCAAGATTTAGTGGACACAGCTGCCCAAAAGCTGAAGGGGCAGGGAGTCAAGCTGTTTGCTGTGGGTGAGAACCGAGTTGAGGCGAGAGGTCTGTTGGAGTGGGGGACCATTCAGAGAATGTGTAGGCAACTGAGCCCTGCTTGGGCATCACTTCAGGAATCAAGAATGCCGACCCTGAGGAACTGAAGCGTGTGGCCTCACAGCCAACCAGCGATTTCTTCTTCTTCGTCAATGACTTCAGCATCTTGAGGACCCTGTTGCCTCTCATTTCCAGGAGGGTGTGCACAACTGCTGGTGGTGTGCCTGTGACCCTGCCTTGTAAGTTCCTGCCTGTTCTGGGTACCCTGACCCCAGCCTGTGAGTGCCGACCTATGCACTCCTCACCCCTGACCTGATACTGCCCCCAACCCCATTCGCAGCTGACGACACTCCGTCTGGGCCCCGGGACCTGGTGCTCTCTGAGCCAAGTAGCCAATCCTTGCGAGTACAGTGGACAGCAGCCAGTGGCCCTGTGACTGGCTACAAGGTTCAGTACACGCCTCTGACGGGGCTAGGGCAGCCGCTGCCAAGTGAGCGACAGGAGGTAAGGATATCAACAGTGGCTGGTGGCTGCTAAGTACTTGGCTGGACAATGAGATGACCTCTGGCCCCCGGCAGGTGAACGTCCCGGCTGGTGAGACCAGCACGCGACTCCAGGGTCTCCGGCCACTAACGGACTACCAAGTGACTGTGGTTGCCCTCTACGCTAACAGCATCGGGGAGGCCGTGAGTGGGACAGCTCGGACCTGTGAGCAATTCTGTCAACCTTTGACCCCATTCTCCTAACCACCCAGCCCCTAAACCCCTTCTTACTTTTGGCTTTACCAATCCCTCAGCTGCCAAGGAAGGGCTAGAATTGAGCCTGCAGAACATCACATCACACAGCCTCCTGGTGGCCTGGAGGAGGGTACCAGGTGCTAATGGCTACCGTGTAACATGGCGGGACCTCAGTGGTAAGTGAGAGGCATGGACTGACAAAATTATGGATTCTTACATCTATAAGGCCCACTGAACCCTCTGTGTACCCATACAGGTGGGCCAACCCAGCAGCAGGACCTGAGCCCTAGACAGGGGTCAGTGTTTCTAGACCACTTGGAGCCTGGCACGGACTATGAGGTGACTGTGAGCGCCCTATTTGGCCACAGCGTGGGGCCTGCCGCTTCTCTGACTGCCCGAACCGGTGAGGAGTCTGAGTCCCTTTTTCAGGCTGGGCTGGGCAGGCATGGCAGGGTACGGAGGCCACTGATACCCGTGTGTCCTGGCAGCATCTTCTGTTGAGCAAACCCTGCATCCCATCATCTTGAGCCCGACATCCATCCTCCTTTCCTGGAACTCAGTGCCTGAGGCCCGCGGCTACCGCTTGGAGTGGCGTCGTGAGAGTGGTCAGTGCGAGCGGAGAGAGCTGGGCGGGCAGGGTTTGGGGCTTGGCTTCGGCTCACCTGGTCCTGCCATCCTGCAGGCTTGGAACCACCACAGAAAGTGGAACTGCCCCCTGATGTGACCCGCCACCAGCTGGATGGTTTGCAGCCAGGCACTGAGTACCGCCTCACGCTGTACACTCTGCTGGAGGGCCGTGAGGTGGCCACTCCTGCAGCCGTGGTTCCTACAGGTAAGGGCTCTGTAGGTCTATACGTTAACCGGAAAGACTAGTGACTGCAGCCAGCCTCACGGTCTCCTCTCTCGAAGGGCTGGAGCAGCTGGTGAGCCCGGTGATGAATTTACAAGCCATAGAACTACCTGGGCAGCGGGTGCGAGTGTCTTGGAACCCAGTCCCTGGGGCCACCAAGTACCATTTCACT
Organism: Mus minutoides; assembly: GCA_902729485.2. NCBI lineage: Eukaryota > Metazoa > Chordata > Mammalia > Rodentia > Muridae > Mus > Mus minutoides. The sequence goes on from LR749536.1 coordinate 3,709,333, forward strand.
GTACACACCACCCAGGGTAAGGCAGAAGCAGCCTGAAAAGTCCCCTTGTCCTGAAGTCCCAGCCTGCAGCACCCTCCCACTCTGGCTTGATTCCTATGGCCTCCTTCATCTTTTTGGCCATCTGCAATCCTGAGAACTGTTGACCCCAGAACTGCCTCAGGGTCTGTCTTTCCTCTCCTCTACCCCAGCCTGCTCTTCAGGTGTCTATCTCCACTCTGCCCACACCCCTGCCGTGGCTCATCCATCTCGACCCCACAGCTCTACGACCCACGCTTGCTCTGCTGTACCTCTCTAGGGAGAAGAGGGCCTCCCTGTGGTCACTGTGGCTCAAAGAAGTCAGAGCCTGACTCAGTCACCTGACTCTTTGCCTGAGTGCCCCTTCAGTCTCTCACATTCCCACGGCCTCCCCACTAAGGATTCATTGGCCACTTCCTGTTACCCCGTGTTGCCATCATGGACTCCCTTACCCCCTCATCATTTTCTCTTACTGTTTTCCTCTCTCACTGCCCCTCCCCATCCAATCTCCCATGATGTCTGGTACCCTTGCTTATCACTGACTGCTGTTCTAGATCCCTGTGTGGTACTCACACCCCCTGCCTGCCCACCCTGCCTTTTCTCAGAGGTCAAGCGGAATCTGTTGCTTCCTGGGAGTCAGACAACCTTTGACTTAGATGACGTTCGAGCTGGGCTTAGCTACACGGTGCGGGTGTCTGCTCAGGTGGGCACTCAGAAGGGTAATGCCAGCACCCTAACGATCCACAGAGGTGAGCACCTTAGGAGCCTTGCAGGCGATGGTGACCGGCTTGCTTCCTGTCCACACACTGACCCTTCACCCCTGTCTTAAATCCCCAGATCCGGAAGCCCCACTTGTCGTTCCAGGACTGCGGGTTGTGGCATCAGATGCGACAAGAATTAGGGTGGCCTGGGGACTTGTCCCTGGAGCCAGTGAATTTCGGATCAGCTGGAGGACAGGCAGTGGTCAGTGTGGGGTGTGTGGGTTGATTGTTGAGGGGAGCTCTCAGAGTGTCGGGGAGTGAGGGGACATGCAGAAACCAGGCCGTTGTTTCTCTCTGATCCCAGATCCAGAGTCCAGCCAGACACTGACCGCAGACTCCACTGTCACGGACATCCTGGGGTTGCAGCCTGGCACCGCTTATCAAGTCGCTGTCTCAGCACTTAGAGGGAGAGAAGAGGGGCCCCCTGTGGTCATTGTGGCTCGAACTGGTCAGAGTCTGACCCGGCCCCCTTTCGCCCCCCTCTTGTGCCCCTTAGACTTCTATGGCCCCCTTAATGGTGTACATCCCTACCATTTCCACCTTGAGTCCCAGCCCACCCATCCCTACCCTCGAGCCTTCCCCTTCACGTTCAGCTGTCTCTCCCATGGCTCCCTCTGTCCTGCTCTTATTTCTGCTACTCATCCCTCAGAACCTACCACTTCCTCCTCCTCCTCCTCCTCCTCCTCCTCCTCCTCCTTCTCCTCCTTCTCCTCCTTATCCCCTTCCTCCTCCTCCTCCTCCTCCTTTGTTAGACCCAGCTCTCCTTGGACCTTTACTTTGTCCTTTGCCTGATGTCCTCATGGTCCCCTAATGCTTCCACAGACCTCTCAGTTAGACCTCGTCTTTCAGATTGTTGCTACCTGACAGCTCGGCTTCTGACTGTAAAACCCCTCACTGCTCTTTTGTGAGGTCCCTGCCTCCTGTCAACACGCATAGCCTTCCCTTGCCAAACAGTTCCCCATCTTCTCCCATCAGACCTGCCTGCTTTGCCAGATTCTCCGTTATCTCCCTCTCCAGATCCACTGGGCCCGGTGAGGAGAGTCCACTTGACTCAGGCTGGCAGCTCATCTGTCAGCATCACCTGGACTGGGGTTCCCGGTGCCACAGGATACAGGGTTTCCTGGCACTCAGGCCATGGTAGGAGGCAGGTGTTTAAGGAGGGCTATGGGAGGAGGTTCTGAATACAATGGAGGCTAAAGGTTCTCTTGGGGTCCAAGTGGAGCATTGGGCAATCTGACAAGTCCTGGAGTTACCTCCATCCCTGATCCCAGGTCCAGAGAAATCTCAGTTGGTTTCTGGAGATGCCACAGTGGCTGAAATAGATGAGCTGGAGCCAGACACAGAGTATGTAGTGAGTGTGAGAACCCACGTAGCTGGTGTGGATGGAGCCCCCGCCTCTGTGCTTGTGAGGACTGGTGAGTAGATCCTGGATAGCTATTCCTTGGCTGTCCCAGCCTGCTATGTCTTTCTGACTGCCGCCCCTGCTCATTCCATTGCTGCTCAGTGACCTTCCCTGTCCATCCTGAATGACCCAGGGTTAGTGAGTGTCCATTCATGTTTGTGACCTTGGCCATGCTACACTCCCCCCCCCACACCCAAAACACTAACCTCCTTCCCTCAAAGTTCCTTCCACTGACCCGGCCACACTAACCTTGCTCAGCCTTCATTACCTATGCCTGCCTTGCCACTCTTGTCTCTGCTAGACACCCAGTGGCCCCTCACTTTTACCTTGCCTTTGCCCCTAGCTCCTGAGCCTGTGGGCAGTGTGTCGAAACTGCAAATCCTTAATGCTTCCAGTGATGTTCTACGGGTCACTTGGGTAGGAGTCCCTGGGGCCACATCCTATAAACTGGCGTGGGGACGTAGTGAAGGTAAGGCCCCAGGTCTCCATCTTGCTCCTTCCTGGCTACAAGTGCCCTCTCTGCTTAGCTTCCCTAACTCTTACTCTCTGCTGGCCTGGCCAGGTGGCTCTATGAGACACCGGATAATCCCAGGAAACAAAGAGTCTGCAGAGATACGGGGTCTTGAAGGAGGAGTCAGCTACTCTGTGAGAGTGACGGCGCTTGTTGGAGACCGAGAGGGTGCACCGGTGTCCATTGTCATCACCACACGTAGGAGGATTGTTGGGTTGGAAGAAGTCTTGGAGTGAGGCTTGTGCTCAAGGGGAAGGATTTGTGCTGGTGTTGGAGAGGGATCAAGGATTTATAGTGGGCCTGTCTGTTGGAGAGGGATCAAGGATTTATAGTGGGTAAAGTCTGGGGAAGAAATGTATTCAGCGGGGTTGGTTAGCCTCGAGGGCAGAGCCTCCCTGATGTACTGCTTTCTCTTAAGCGCCTGAGACCCCAGCACTACTGGAGACTCTTCAGGTAGTGCAGAGCGGGGAGCACTCCTTGAGGCTACGCTGGGAGCCGGTACCTGGAGCACCAGGTTTCCGTCTGCATTGGCAACCTGAGGGTAAGAGACACTAGAGTGGGGAGTTGGGACTGACTCTGGGCAAAGTCGTCAAAGTTGCTGAAAGGAGTGGGCAGCCAGGTATTCGGAATCAAAAGCATCAGGGGCCTTAATCAACAAGGTGGGTGGACATAATCATCCTGGAGGAGATGCATCTATCTGGTGAACAGGGTAAAGACCAATGAGGAAGATTGTTGGGAGAATGGATATGATGGGTCGGCGTGGTTGGTGACAGTCAGTGAGATGGGGACCTCCACCCCTGTTATCAGTCACCACCCCCTGCATATTCTTGGCCCTTACACTCATACTTCTTTCAGGTGGCCAGGAACAGTCCCTGAACTTGGGACCTGAGTCTAACAGCTACAACCTGGTTGGTCTGGAGCCAGCAACAAAGTACCAAGTATGGCTGAGTATCCTGGGCCAGACTGGAGAAGGTCCCCCTAGGAAGGTGACTGCATACACTGGTGAGCCTCCCAGAGCACTCACCAGCCTGTGGTGTGCTCTCCCCCCACGCTGATGACATGTCCTAATTTTCTGCACTCCAGACTTTAAGTGATTCCTGTAGGCCCTCCCCTAAGGCCCTGGCGGAGATTCCAGCGTGATCTCCCATGATGCTTCACTAAAATGAACCTGCTCCAGAATCTTGCATCTGTCTCTTGGTCTCTGCATTCAGCCTCAGAGCCGTTGGTCTTTGATTACTCTTTCAGAGCCCTCTCACATCCCAAGAACTGAACTACGTGTGGTGGACACCTCTATTGACTCGGTGACTTTGACCTGGACCCCAGTGTCTGGGGCAACCAGTTATATCTTGTCCTGGCGGCCGCTCAGAGGAACTGGCCAGGGTGAGGGGAAGACCGGAAGGTGGTAACTGGGGCTCCATAGAGAAGTTCTAAATCTTAACCAAATCTTCCTTTGTAGAAGTGCCTAGGGCCCCACAGACACTGCCAGGGATCTCAAGCTCCCACAGAGTGACAGGGCTGGAACCTGGTATTTCCTATGTTTTCTCTCTGACACCTATCCAGAGCGGTGTACGAGGTTCTGAGATCTCTGTCATACAAACGCCAGGTATGGAAGGTACCGTGGAGAAGCCTGAAGGGACTATGGAATGGCTGATGATCCTAGTAACTCGGCTCTTTTGTGCAGCGTGTTCCCATGGCCCGGTGGACGTGGTGTTCCTGTTGCATGCCACTCGAGACAATGCTCATAACGCAGAGGCTGTGAGGAGGGTCCTGGAAAGGCTGGTGTCTGCACTTGGGCCTCTTGGTCTACAGGCTGCTCAGGTTTGGCTCTAACGAAAGCCAGACTCCACCTGTTCCTGGCCCTCCCCTCCACTGCTTCCTGACCAGCCACCATCACGCCATCCCTCTTTGGGTTCAGGCTTTCCCCAGCTCTCTTCCAGGCTCTGGATTATCTCTCCTCTTCTACCATCATAACTGACCCCCTGGGCTGATCATACCTCCCATGTCTCTATCTCTGTCCTAATCACATGTCCTCCCTATCCTGTGTCTGCTCCTACCCAGGTCGGCCTGCTCACTTACAGCCACCGTCCCTCCCCACTGTTTCCACTGAATAGTTCCCATGATCTTGGAGTCATCTTGCAAAAGATCCGTGATATCCCCTATGTGGACCCAAGTGGTAACAACCTCGGTAAGGACCACAATCAGCATGGGCTTTCTCATCAGGTTCAGTGTCTCTGGGTTCTGACACGCCCTTCTTTCCAGGCACAGCCGTGACCACAGCTCACAGATACCTCTTAGCATCCAACGCTCCTGGTCGCCGTCAGCAAGTGCCAGGCGTGATGGTCCTGTTAGTGGATGAGCCTCTGAGAGGGGACATACTCAGCCCCATTCGTGAGGCCCAGGCTTCTGGTGAGCTGTAGGACTGTTGGAGAGGGGCCTTGGGAATAGAGGTGGCCCCGGTGAGGTTGTCATATAGATTGCTGGATCCCTTCTTAGGGCTCAAGGTGATGGCGCTGAGTTTGGTGGGAGCTGACCCAGAGCAGCTGCGCCGCTTGGCACCAGGCATGGACCCCATCCAGAACTTCTTTGCTGTGGATAATGGCCCAGGCTTGGACAGAGCAGTCAGTAATTTGGCTGTAGCCCTGTGTCAGGCAGCTGTGACCATAGAGGTTTGGAGAAGGCCTCTGGGGACTGGTAGTACAGAGGGGACCTTGGGGTTCTTTTAGAACTTCCTGGTCTCAAGGAGCGTCTTTGTCCACAGCCACAAACAGGGCCTTGTGCTGTGCACTGTCCAAAGGTACGTGGTCAGGGTTGAATGAGTGGGCAAAGGCTGCAGCTAAACCTGGTTATTCTTACCCTCTTCTGACATGTCTTCTCCTAGGGCCAGAAGGGGGAGCCTGGAGTGACGGTAAGCCACCCTTTGGAGGTGAACAACAGGTTGGGAGTCAGAGGGGCAGAGGGTGGTGGATAACACAGGACTCACTGATCACCCCTTTTAGGGACTGCAAGGACAGGCTGGACCTCCTGGCCCTCCTGGTCTCCCGGTGAGTGCCTCGCCACCCCTGCCTCTCTTGTGCCTGACTTACAGCCTCCTTACCTGCTCTCCTCACTCAGGGCAGGACCGGTGCTCCAGGCCCGCAAGGTCCTCCTGGAAGTACCCAAGCAAAAGGCGAGAGGGTGAGTGTAGAACTCATTGACTGTCTCTAGGGTGCTCCCACCAGGGTGCTCCCACCAGGGTGCTCCCACCAGGGTGCTCCTGCTAGTTTTCCTGGAGGGTGTAGGGGAAAAGGAAAAAGCAGAGTTAGCGGTATGAGTTAGAATTAGAGCTGGACATGGTGGTGCACCCAAGAGGCAGAAGCAGGATGAGACACAACTTTTAGGCTAACCTAGATTGCACAGCCAGATCCTGTCTCAATCAATCAATCAATCAATCAATCAATATCCACAGAATGTTCTTAGAGGCCTGAGTGACGATTATAAAGCACACCAGATTGGGGGGGGGGGTCTGGAGTGGACAGAAAGGGCTTTAGGATCTCCTTGGAGAGGCTGGGCTCTTACTGGCATGAGATCCATTCAGCTGACAGCTGCTGCTCTTCTGCCCCTCCACTCGGCTCTGGTAACACTTGGGAGCCTGTGGGGTTGCAGTCGTGGTGGGTGGCATGGAGCTCTTTATGTAAACTGGGACACTGGGAAGGATTTTTTCGTGCTCTGACCTCTCTGCCTTTCTAGGGCTTTCCTGGCCCAGAAGGGCCTCCAGGCAGTCCTGGCCTTCCTGGAGTTCCTGGGTCTCCTGGCATTAAGGTGAGCAAGGCTTGCCTTTGCCATCACTGGGGGACACGACATTGAATGGGTGCTATAATTTTGACTGTTCTGTCTTTGGCCTTCATTTTTAGGGCTCCCCAGGGTGGCCTGGCCCTCGTGGGGAACAGGTAAGTATTCTCTTTCTGCCACCCCAGTGCCTGCTAGGGTGAGAGCCTGCCGCTGGGGCCAGCCATGGCTCATGAGGATCTCTCTAAGACTCATCCGAATCTAACTACCCCTCTACTCTGCTTTGTCTGTAGGGAGAACGAGGGCCTCAAGGCCCAAAGGGGGAGCCGGTAGGTGAAAGGGAAATGGGGCCAGGATATTCCCTGGAGGAGTGGGGGTGCCCCAGGCCAGACCCTGAAGCATGCTAAGAACTGGATCACCATGAAGGGCGTCTCCCACCTCCCCTACCCTGAGAACTGCTTTCTGCCCCACACAGGGTGAGCCCTGGCAAATCATTGACGGTGGAGGGCCAGGGCTTCCTGGAAAGAAAGGGGACCCTGGACCTTCGGTAAGTCTCAGGATATGTGGCTGCATGTGATAAGGAAGTAGGAGGCCAGCTGGGAAGTGACAGTCAGTTCTAAAGCACCTTATGTCTTGTCTCCTCTAACAGGGGCCCCCTGGACCTCGTGGCCCTTTGGGGGACCCAGGACCCCGTGGCCCCCCAGGGCTTCCTGGAATATCAGTGAAGGTGACAGCATGACCCCCAGATAGTCTTATGAATAGCATGTAATTTAGACCTGATGATCTATCTCACTGGGACCCATACAACCCTTACTGTTTCTTCTGACCTTTAACCCCAACTGCTCAGTTCCTCGCTATTCTTTTTTGCCGGCTAGGTCTCTCTCTCTCTCTCTCTCTAGCCCTAGCTGGCCTGCAACTCACTCTGTAGACCAGGCTGGCCTTGAACTCACAGAGATCTGCCTGCCTCTACCTCCCAAGTGCTGGGATTAAAGGGGTGCTCCACCATACCCGGTCCCCATTATTCGTCTAACCAAATTTGACTCAATAACTCTCCTTGTGTCTTGGGGATGAGGATATGGTTCAGAGTCATGGGGTCATATCTGTCTTCTAGGGTGACAAAGGTGACCGTGGGGAACGGGTAAGTGAGAAGCCAGGTGTCCTGGGGGTGGCTGGGAGGCTGAGTCTCATGGCCATCTCCTGACCCACTGATCTTCCCTAGGGTCCCCCGGGACCAGGCATTGGTGCCAGTGAACAAGGTGACCCTGGACTTCCGGTGAGGGGGCCTTGGGGTTCTGCTGGGGGGCAGTGGGTGAGTGTTGACCTTCCTAGTTTTTGCTTATGGGTTTGTTTACTTCCTTCAAGGGGCTTCCTGGAAGCCCTGGACCCCAAGGCCCAGCTGGCCGACCTGGAGAGAAGGGAGAAAAGGTAGGAGCCTGATCTCTGGCTGGCCCATAGGCAGGGCCTCCCCTGGGTTTTCCTGTCATTTGTTTCTCCTTCAGGGTGACTGTGAGGATGGAAGCCCAGACTTCCCAGGACAGCCTGGGCCCCCAGGGGAGCCGGTGAGTTAGCTCCCGTCTCAGCCTTCAACCATTAACTCCCTTCAGCCTTATGCTCAAACCTAAGTCTCTGAACTCCCCATTCATCCTTTCCAGGGCCTACGGGGAGCTCCTGGAATTACTGGGCCCAAAGTAAGTACCAGTTGTGGCTGGGTGTGTTCAGATGTGACGTGTTATGGTTTGGGTCCTTCCCACAGTGCTTCAGTGTTCCAGGCTTCGGGGTTAGAAGATACAGCTCTGAGGAGCTCAAAGGGTGTGGTTTTGGTAGTTGGTAATCTGTATGCTTATCTGGGGTTCTCTGAAAGTACCCCTCTTCTCTCTCCTCAGGGTGATCGGGGACTGACGGGGACCCCGGGTGAGCCTGGAGTAAAGGTGTGTAGAGCCTGGGGGTGCTTGGGAGGATCTGGGGTCATGCTCAGCTCTGACCTCTTCTGTTCTCCCAGGGTGAACAGGGACATCCTGGTCCCATGGGACCCCAGGTAAGCCCTTGACCTCAGTGCCAACTGACTTATACACTCTACGTTCCCTGCTAGTTCTGATTTCTTGTTCTCGAGCCCTTTGACCTATCAGCAAAATGATACCTATCCTCAGGGATGCAGGCTCAGGTTCCAGCTCTGGGTTTTCTGACTAGAACAGAGCTGATCTCCATTCTCTACATGAGTTTCACTCTTTCCTATCCCAGTCCTATCCCCTGGGACCCCTTTCTAACCTGCCCCTGCCCACCCAGAGCAACACCAATGTTTCTCTTCCCCAGGGACCCCCTGGGGCTGCTGGACATCCCGGAGTGGAGGGTCCTGAGGTAAGTCTGTGACTGTGGAAGGGGTCAGGGATGAGGCTTTCCTAGGTCCCTCCTTCCCTGTTTGGGCTCACAATGTCTCCATGTACAGGGGCCACCAGGACCCGCTGGCCGACGAGGAGAAAAGGTAGGTTACAAGTGTCATACTTCCTGGCAAAGCAGATGGGACACTTGGACCTTCGGTTCCTAGGTGGCTCTTTGACCTGTCTCTGTCCCTGTCCTCTCTCCCTAGGGAGAGCCTGGTCGCCCTGGGGATCCTGCAGTGGTGAGTAAGGGACAGATAGGATCCTGATTAAACATGGTTCTGGAGGAGTGAATATGAACTATTGCTCAGGGCCATGGCCCTGGGTAGGCCCAGCTTTGTGATCCCCCAGATGCTGTAATCTACCTTCAGACAGCTAGCCGTGTCCCTCTGACCCTTCAGACAGCCAGCCCTGTGCCTCTGACCCTATAACCATTTTGAGGTCATGAACATGGTGTCAGGTGTATAGCCCTTGCCTGTCTGTGACCTACAGGCAGAGACTGAGCTCTGTGACATCCAGCTTCATAAATCTCTGTCCCTGTAGGGACTGGTCCTATGATATCTAATCAAGGCTGAGCTGTATCTGTCCTGTTTGTTTTCAGGGTCCTGGTGGTGCTGGAGCCAAAGGAGAAAAGGTATGTCCGGAGGCTGTTAAAGGGTGAGGTCAAGGTCACAGGGTCTATCTTGGGTCCCACCTAGAGATCACAAGGCTTGTAGCCTGATTGCTGGGTTGTGGGAATGCCTGGAGCCTGGTTCTAGTATTGATAGCTTTTGTCACCTTTAGGGAGAGACTGGGCTCCCTGGGCCCACAGGAGCTTCTGGAAGCAAAGGAGAGCAGGTGACTGAGGGGACAGCATGTTGAGGGACGGGACAGGTGCAGGCTATACACCCCTGAATACTAATCATTCCTTTTACAGGGCGCACCTGGGTTGGCTCTTCCTGGAGACCCTGGCCCCAAAGGAGACCCTGGAAACAGGGTGACTAAATATAGGGCCAGGGGTATGTGACAGAGGGTGGTGGGAAAAGTATCTAGAATTCTGACTAGCCTGTATCCCTTCCTGCTCTCTCAGGGTCCCATTGGCCTCACTGGCAGGGCAGGACCCACAGTAAGTATCTGTGACCTTGGATGACCCCCGTGGTTGGTAGAGCTCCCTCCTCTCTCAGTTGTCTGAGTTGTGCATTCCCTTCTTTCTTGTCTCCCTGACAGGGTGACTCAGGGCCTCCCGGAGAGAAAGGAGAGCCTGGGCGACCTGGTTCCCCAGGACCCATTGGCCCCCGAGGAAGAGATGTGAGAGGCTGGATCTGGGGGCGTCCTGGGTGTTGGGATACATCACTGGGGCCTTAGGACCAAGACTGAACCTCATGTCTCACAGGGTGAAGCTGGAGAGAAAGGTGACGAGGGAACCCCGGTGAGACTCCTCCCTACACTGTGGCTTTTGATCCTCTACCCGAGAACCATGACCCCAAGAACCTTAGGACCCTAGCAGATAATTTTGTCCATCCTCTGGCTCCTGTCCAGCCAGTGCCCAGGCCATCTCTGTCCATGCCTACTGAGTCAGTTAGATCCTAGCCCACCTGCATAGAGTGACTTTCTTCTCTGTCACCAGGGTGAGCCAGGTTTGCCTGGAAAAGCAGGTGAACGCGGCCTCCGGGTGAGTCTTCACGGGAAGGAATAACGGGTGAAGCAAGAGGGAGGAGAAGACTTAGGAAAGCGAAGAGAGGTTTGGGGGGGTGAGATATGAGAGGGGCAACCTATCTACCAGGAAGTGTGGGGTGATGAGAAACTCTCATGGATTTGGGGGTGATGGCAGACATAGGCAGAATAAAAGTTCATGGGAAAACCTAAAAATGCCTGAAGAGTCTGCCTCAAACCAACTGTTCTTTTCAGGGGGCACCCGGGCCACGGGGGCCTGTGGGAGAGAAAGGAGACCCGGGAGATCCTGGAGAAGACGGACGGAATGTGAGTCTCAACCTGTGGCCCCTCACCCCTGACTTCAGTCCCAATTTATCCATCCAGTTCTTACCTCATCCTCCAAGGGGTCATTCCCACCATCCTCACCTCCCTTCTCTCTTCTGGGAGAATTTTCCAAAGGCCAGCAGGACCCCATGAGCCCTCACGGTACTTCTAAACCTCTCACCAATTGTTGTCTGCCTTGACTGACCCCCTGGCCTTCTGCAGGGCAGCCCTGGATCATCTGGACCCAAGGGTGACCGTGGGGAGCCTGTGAGTAGTACTGCGCCTGGGCTTGTGTGGGCTGCCATCGTGGGCATCGTTCAGGCAAGAGACCTGGAAGTTATCAGGGAGAAGCACTAATGGCCATGTGCAGGCTTAGCTGCCTTCTAGGAATTGGCACTGGGGCACTTTCTGGAACTGGGGGATAGAGTTGAGCCTGGGCAACTCTGAACTTCGATGCTCTGGCCTCCTATTAATGGTAGTAATTTCTTTTTCCAGGGCCCCCCAGGTCCTCCTGGACGGCTGGTAGGTGTTGAGCTAGGTCTGGTCCTCTGGCATCCTCCCTTTTTAACTCCTGTTGCCTCCTGTATCTCCCCACCCAACCTACTTCCCTCCCAGACCCTTGATACCTTCATTGATCATTGCCTCTTATGGCCCCCATTGCCCCTTTTCAGCCTTGGAGTGCTCATATTGATCATTGTCCTACAGGTGGATGCAGGCATTGAGTCCAGAGACAAGGTACAGGGCTCTGTGGGTAGGACCTCTGTGTGAGGCTTCAAGTCTGGGAAGTATCCAGTGGCCCTTGTGACAAGATACAGCTCAAGTGTCCCTAGTGGCTGAGGTGCTGAGCCCTCAGCAAACCTGTCTCTGCCACAGGGAGAGCCTGGACAAGAAGGTCCCCGAGGACCCAAGGGTGACCCTGGCCCCCCTGGAGCCTCTGGAGAAAGGGTAAGTGTGATGAGCCTTGTGTGGGGTGAGGGGCTACAGTCCTGGAAAACCTCACCCCGATTCTTCTGTCTTTTGTCTTCAGGGCATTGATGGGCTTCGGGGACCCCCAGGCCCACAGGTGAGTGTGTGCTTTGCCCCTTAACCTGCACCATCCATTGCTCCGTCATCCTCTATCTGACTTTGTTCCCTCCAGGGAGACCCCGGTGTTCGAGGCCCAGCAGGAGACAAGGTGAGAGGACTAGATGGGTTTCGAAAGGCATAGTTGGCTCGAGGACCCACCTCAGTCTTCAAGGCTTCCTTCCTGCCACTGTGTTTTCCTCAGGGTGATCGGGGACCCCCAGGGCTGGATGGCCGGAGTGGGCTAGATGGGAAACCAGGAGCCCCTGGCCCCCCAGGGCTACACGTGAGTAACTGTTTTCTTAGTCTTGTGGCCCTTTATTTCACTTGTTTGGTCTTAGCCTTGAGTTGTGCGTGGTACCAGCATACTCTCTGTGTGTCCTTTTAGAGAGCTTTCCTGTGTGGGGCATATCACTGGTAGGTTTTGGGTTCACAGGAACCATTGCCTGCCGATGGGCAAGGACCCTCGTTCCATGTTCCTAACTTTGAATCTCTTCTTAGGGTGCTTCAGGCAAAGCTGGGGAGCCCGGGAGAGATGTAAGTCTGGGGAGATGTCAAGGCGACATGTGACTTGGGGGTCCTGGAGAGGCGAGATTAGGGCAGATGGTTCTGCTGGGTCTTTGGGAAGAGATCTCTGTCCCTAGTCAGCAGGTCAGCTGACCCCTTGCTGACTGCTTCTTACACATCTTAACAGAATGGTTCTGGGTTCTTCCATTAGGAATCAAAGTTAGAGAGCCCTTGACTTACAGGATCTGGGCCTCAGAGGATTTCTACAAGACCTCTGAATCTCTACACTGGGGACCTTCTAGGCTATGGGGTGCCATGTCCTAAGGGACAGCTCAGAGACTTTCTCAATCTTAACAATGATTCCACCCCCCAGGGGCTTCCAGGTCTTCGAGGAGAACATGGCCCCCCTGGTCCCCCTGGCCCTCCTGGGGTTCCGGTGAGTCTTGCTTTCAGACCACCCCTTTAGCCTCTTCTACCATCACCTGAGTCCTAAGATCTAATCAACTCTCTGCTCTCACAGGGAAAGGCAGGCGACGATGGCAAACCAGGCCTGAATGGGAAAAACGTGAGTGTGTTTAAGACAGTGCTGCCACACCTGCCAAGAAAGGCCCACGTGTTCACATGGCCCGGAAACACAGACAGCACCGGGAGCACACGTACTGACTTCTATAGACATGCACCAACACCAAACATAGCCCTGATGTGACCGTGCATTTGACGTGTGTTCTAGGGCACACCTGGGCAGCCTTGCGGACACAGGGAGTTAGATCTGTGTGCATGTCAGCCCAGGTGGAGCAGTGTACGACAAACCACAGCCACTTGTTCAGTCAAAGAGCCACAAAACCAGATTGAGAATGACAGACATGTGGGCATCAAACCATATTCAATGACATGTGGAGATATGTTAATACTTGAACACTACATTTAGACAAAGATGTAGTGAGACAAAGTCCCATGGCTCGCTAACGACATAGCTGAGGACATGCTGACATGCGTTTATAGCAAGAGTCACCAACATACACATGACCACATATATTGAAATACATGTATGATTTGTAGACACAAGCCAAAAAAATACAGTTTCTAAGGAATTGGGGACCCGAGTGTATAAGTATAAATTCATGCTTAGACATAGGCTATGGTATGCAGATAGAGGACATACAGAGCCCTGTGTACATCCGCTAAGTCACATATGGATAGGTGTGCTCATAAGACATGGACTCTTACTGTGTCTGCATGCATGTGAGTTACATACAGAGAGCTACAGGAGGAAGGCCTGAGCATGTATACATGAATGCAGGCACACATAGGCTGCCCTTGAACATACATCGCTTTGCTGGGATGGACAGACACAGGTACTCTAAGACACACAGCCATGAAGCTACAGGCACAGATCCACTTACAGTCATCTGAAGTCTATACAGACAGTCTCGAAACCAGACCATTTGGGCTCATGGGTCTTCTGCCCACAGGGAGAACCTGGAGACCCTGGAGAAGATGGAAGGAAGGTAAGCCCTTCTCTTGGAGGATGCTGTGGCCTCAGATTGGACCACGTCTAAAAAGCCTTATCTTTCTTAGGGAGAAAAGGGAGATTCGGGTGCCCCTGGAAGAGAAGTGAGTGCTTAGGTTTTTATATTCTGTGGTTCCTGATCATGACCCTGTGAGAAATATGGTTCCACTCCTCCCTGGGACCCTGGATAGTAACTGTATCCTCCACAGGGCCCTGATGGCCCCAAGGGTGAACGTGGAGCTCCTGGCAATCCTGGACTCCAGGGTCCCCCGGGTCTCCCGGGGCAGGTCGGTCCTCCTGGCCAGGTGAGTGTCTAGGGTAATTGTAGGACATGGGATCAGTATCCCATTATGCACCCTGAGCTACTGTTTTGGGGTGCCTTATCCTATGTGACCCCTTTATGTTCCTTCATACTTCAGGGTTTCCCTGGTGTCCCAGGAATCACGGGTCCTAAGGTGAGTTTGTGTATCTGTGTTGGGTAAAGAGTGTGATGCGGCCCTGGGCAGGATTAGGAGACATGTTCCCCACTGGGTCATTCTCTTTTCAGGGTGACCGTGGAGAGACTGGATCCAAAGGGGAACAGGTGAAGCTCCCACCTTTTTCATCTGTCTATGGAGCTACATCCTCCTGCTAGATGTACACATATCCCGCCGCCCCCTGCCCCCTCCCCCCCCCCGCCCTGACTGGGTCCCAGTAGCCAATTTCTTGTCTCCAGGGCCTTCCTGGAGAACGTGGCCTACGAGGAGAACCTGGGAGCTTGCCGGTAAGACCCGGCCCTTGACTGACCCTTGTCTGCATACCCTGGCATACTTCTCTCTCTTTCCCCTTGCCGTCGGACTCTGTGGGTCCTGCCCTCTGCCCTCAGTCACACGCACCACTGGGTTCCTGTAGCTTCCGTTCAAGGAAGAAGAGGTGTTGGAGAAATGCCAGAGATAGGCCTCACCCCTGACCTCCAGAGGGCAAGAGGGTGCAGACACTTTCTTGGGGGACAGTGTGGGGCAGGAGGGAGGGCCTTCTCTTGCCTGACTAGTTCTTTACCATCTTTGTGTCCTCAGAACGCAGAGCGTTTTCTGGAAACTGCTGGCATCAAGGTAGGTTGTTCAGAAGCTGATGGAGGGTCCAGAGGGGCCCTAAAAGACAAGCGGTGTCCTCAGGGCCCCGTGGACGTGTCATAGCAGCTGCAAGCTCCTCTGTGCCTTCACCGATCTCAGGTGTCCGCCCTGCGGGAGATTGTGGACACCTGGGATGAGAGTTCTGGCAGCTTCCTGCCGGTGCCTGAGCGGAGACCTGGCCCCAAGGGGGACCCTGGTGACCGAGGCCCTCCAGGCAAGGAGGTAAGTGACTGCTAGATGCTCAGTGGGTGTCCCTGGTGGAGGGCACATTCTTAGAGCCACAAGTATCCACCCTTCTCCTCCCCCAGGGCCTCATCGGCTTTCCTGGAGAACGTGGGCTGAAGGGAGAGCGTGGAGACCCTGGCCCTCAGGGGCCTCCTGGCCTGGCCCTGGGTGAGAGGGGCCCACCTGGCCCACCTGGCCTTGCGGGGGAACCTGGAAAGCCTGGCATTCCTGGACTCCCAGGCCGGGCTGGTGGTTCAGGGGAAGCAGGAAGGCCAGGAGAGAGGGTGAGCCTGGGGCTGACCAGGAGGGGTGGGGGAATGGTGGGAGAGACCGGCCTTTCCACTGATGTTGGCCTCTCCCTGCTCTTTGTATCCAGGGAGAAAGGGGAGAGAAAGGAGAACGCGGGGAACAGGTGCGTGCTAGGGAGACACTCTAAATGGGGCCTTCCCCCCAGAGCCTTTACCGGTTGGCACCGCCTCCTGCTTTCTTTTCTTCTGCAGGGCAGAGATGGCCTTCCCGGCCTCCCTGGACCACCTGGCCCTCCTGGCCCCAAGGTGATCACCCAGCCTTGTGACCGGGCTTTGTTCATGAGAATCCTGGAACCCTGAGATTGGACCCCATAGACCTCATAATTGTGTGTGATCCTGGGACCTGTACCGATCCCATCACACCGATAGGACAGACTCACCTTCCCTCCATGATTTTGTACTTATAGGTAGCCATTGAAGAGCCAGGCCCTGGACTGGCTAGAGAACAGGGACCTCCTGGACTCAAGGGTGCCAAGGTCAGTGTGGGGTCAACTTGTGACCCAAGCCATACCACACCCCCTTGGGCCTGACCTGACATCTCATCTAAACAGGGGGAGCCAGGCAGTGATGGTGACCCTGGACCTAAAGGAGACAGGGTGAGTTTTCCTACCCTACTATGCCGTCTCGCTGTGGGGCATGCCGTGGGTGATCTGCACATATATGTGCACACATGGCAAAGAATGGGGCTCAGGGAAGGATGCTCTGTTTGCAGGGTGTACCGGGCATCAAAGGCGATGCGGGAGAGCCTGGAAAGAAGGGTCACGATGGCAACCCAGTGAGTTCTCGCCCCCTAAGTCACACGTGTGCGAGACCATGGCTAGTATATGTGTTGTCATATATGCAGGGCTGGAGTCGACACTGCTGAGGAGATAACTTCTATCCTTGGCCATCGGGGACAGGGTGGGCATGAAGAAGTGGGGGTTTGGTGTCAGGGCAAGGCGCTCTTAGACCAATTCTTTTACAGGGTCTACCGGGAGAGCGTGGTGTGGCTGGGCCTGAAGGGAAGCCGGTGAGTGGATTGGCCAGCTTTGGATCTGAGCCCCTCGCTGTGTTTATTTCTTGAGGGAGGAGGGAGGAGGGCTATGCCTATGTGCAAATTGCAGACACGGGTGCATGCTGCCTGACAGGTTTACTGTGTGTATGTCTGCGGGTCTACAAGCTATTTGTAAGGGCAGTCCACAGGTATATGGCCATTTGTGCTGGAGAGGTGGGCAGAATAAGGGTGCTCACCAGACAAAGGTCCTCAGAAGGTGAGGACAGGCCAAAGTGAGGCCTGGACCAAGATTCATCAGCCCCTTCCTTGTGCAGGGTCTTCAGGGCCCGAGAGGGACCCCTGGCCCAGTGGTGAGTACATTAAAACCTTCATTTTGTTCCTATCCTGTGCCAAATGCCAATGAAAAACATTGCCTGCTTTCCCTGGGTGGGGCTGGCTCCTTTCATCAGACTCTCCCCAACAGGGTAGCCATGGAGATCCTGGACCACCTGGAGCCCCAGTAAGTGATGGAGGAACGATGGTTTTAATGAGGGTAGGAGAAGGAGGGGGCAGTCATCTGTCACTGTTGGTAAGCCGGGCTTTGTTCATGAGAATCCTGGAACCCCGACAGACAGCACTGAACCTTGCGTTCTGCCTCCACACTTTTTTTCTAGGGTCTTGCTGGCCCTGCAGGCCCCCAGGGGCCTTCTGGCCTGAAGGTGAGTGTAGGCGTGGAAGGGAAATGGGACATACAGATGAAGAAGGGAGAGGGATGCTGCGCACGTCTATTCCCACGATGGAGCTGAGCATGTGGTTTCTGGGTCTTTTACAGGGGGAGCCTGGAGAGACAGGACCCCCAGGACGGGTGAGTGGTGTAGCTGCCGGGGGAGGGGGGAGGTCACAAGGACACTGTGGGTTTGCCACTGTCCTGACTCCTCCTTCCAGGGTCTGCCTGGACCTGTTGGAGCTGTGGGACTCCCTGGCCCTCCTGGCCCTTCCGGCCTCGTGGTGAGTTGTGGTAGGGATACCGTCGTGCTGTAGCTCCTGTGTTCCACGGGTTCCACATTCTCCCATGTCCTTTGTCCCTCACCTTATATGACCTTATTACTGCTCCCCCGCCCCCTCCACAGGGTCCACAAGGCTCTCCAGGTTTGCCCGGACAAGTGGTAAGTCCTGGTGGGTTTGGGCTGGGATCCAGGGGTTAAGGGTCATCATGCAGGTCCTTGACTGAGTCCCTTCTTTTCAGGGGGAGACAGGGAAGCCAGGACCTCCAGGCCGTGATGGTAGCAGTGGAAAGGATGGAGAGCGGGGAGGCCCTGGTGTGCCAGTAGGTGTTTTAGAGAGGGTTGGTGGTGGGCCTGTGATGGAGCCCTGTGCCCAGCTGGCTGGGTAGGAGCTGGGCAATGGGGATAGGATGATGGAGAGACTTGATTCCTCACACTGCTCTTTCATAGGGGTCACCAGGTCTGCCTGGCCCTGTTGGACCTAAAGGAGAACCCGGGCCTGTGGGGGCCCCTGGACAGGTGACTCTTGCCTCTGATACCTACTCCCTGCCTTAAGCCTCAGTTTCCACTTACCATCTAGAATGGCAGGACAGAGAGGGAACCAAGGGTGGCTGGACCACTTATTAGGCATTCCCCACAGGTGGTGGTCGGGCCCCCTGGAGCAAAAGGCGAGAAGGTGAGTATTGAAAGAAAGGGCTGAGGAACTGGAGTGAGGGAAAGCCACTGACATGCTCTGTTACCAGGGAGCCCCAGGAGACCTTGCTGGAGCCCTGCTGGGTGAGCCGGTGAGTGTGACACCCCTGTCAGTAGGGGTCCTTTGATCCTTGGTTTATCTAGCTTCATGACTCTTAGCTTTCATAAGATCCCCCACATTTGATCCTGGCCTCCTTAAGATCTGTTTGTGACTAACACATGGTGTGGTCCTATTACCCTTATGTCTTTAGGGAGCCAAAGGTGACAGAGGACTGCCTGGACCACGGGGTGAAAAGGTGAGTGTGTCTGGGCTCCCAGCATTCGTGTTAGGCAGAGTAGGGGTGAGGTCGGGAGGCGAGGGACCCTGACCATTCTCTATGTGCAGGGTGAAGCTGGCCGTGCAGGAGAGCCTGGGGACCCTGGGGAAGATGTAAGTCTGGGGTCTGGGCAGGACCAAGCATGGCTTGACCATGAAAACAAAGACCATTCTTGGGGTTGTTCATAGCACTGAACTTCTAAGCCTATGCTCTTGGGAAGTTTCTCTTTGGAACACATAGCACACAGCTGCATGCTTTTTGGCTTCTATACTTGCAGGCTTCCATACTTGTGGATGCCAGCTTGGCTTCTGTGCGCCATCATGGTTCCTTACCATGGCTGAGCCCATGCAGGTCTGATACTGCCTCATCTCTCAGGTCTCAGGATGCAGCAGTATCTCTGCAGGCCTCTCCTTGGCCATGTGTTTCTAATCTTGTGTTCCACCCCCGTCTGCCTGAGTATACATCTGTGCTCACATCTAAGTTTCCTGATGGAGTTTCCATTGAGCGCCACATCTGTGGCCCCTCCTATTTGCCTGCTCACGTGTGAGCTCTGTGTGCTTGTGGTCACGGCTGAACTCCCACGTGTCCGTGGTCACATCTGGGCTTCTCTTGGCCTGTGTTCTCACCAGCCTATGGTCTAGTCTGTGTTTCCAGAGGCCCGTAATCATCTGAGTTCCCTTGTGAATATTTTTGGTCCATAGAGAAGCTTGGTATTAACATTCCTATACTATTAAAAAATGTGTATAAGGGGGCTGGAGAGATGGCTCAGTGGTTAAGAGCACTGTCTGCTCTTCCAAAGGTCCTGAGTTCAAATCCCAGCAACCACATGGTGGCTTACAACCATCTGTAATGAGATCTGATGCCTTCTTCTGGTGTGTCTGAAGACAGTTACAGTGTACTTATATATAATAAATAAATAAATCTTTTAAAATAATGTGTATGAGTGTTTTGCCTGCTCGTTTGTGCACTACCTGCTTGCCTTTTGCCTTTGGAGGCCAGAAAGGACATTGGATCCGTTACTGAAGTTGTAGATAGTTGTGAGCCACCATGTGGTTGCTGGGAATTGAACCCAGGTCCTCTAGAAGAACAGCCAGTGCTCTTAACCTCTGAGTTATCTCTCCAGCTTGAATCATTTTTATATAGACATGTATTTTTTATTTTTTTTAGGGTCAAAAAGGGGCTCCAGGACTCAAAGGTCTCAAGGTACATTTATATGGAAGGGTCTTTGCTTGGAATCATGGACGTATGACTCTTTCAACCTGATGAGACTTCTCTTTCCCTCAAAGGGTGAGCCAGGCATTGGGGTACAGGGCCCCCCTGGCCCAAGTGGTCCTCCAGGTATGAAGGTAAGTTAGTGCTCTATCACAGGCTCCTGAGGTGGGAGGAGGAGTTCTGGGGCCTGACCTCAGAAGGTGTCTTTATGTAACCACTCCTCCTTTGAATTTGTTTCAGGGAGACTTGGGCCCCCCTGGTACCCCCGGTGCTCCTGGTGTTGTTGGGTTCCCTGGTCAGACAGGACCTCGAGGAGAGACGGGCCAGCCAGGGCCCGTTGGAGAGCGGGTAAGAGGTCTAGGGAGAGCACTGAAGACTCAGCCACCTCGGAACCTCTGAATTGAGTATCAGGTGGGAAGGAAGGAACTGGGCCCCTTCCTTGGTGGTACCCAAGTCTTGGGAGGAAGAGATGGATGCTTCCCAAGCCGCTCAGTATCTCCCTTGCCCCACTTTCTATAGGGTCTGGCAGGCCCTCCAGGGAGAGAAGGTGCCCCAGGTCCCTTGGGACCACCTGGACCACCAGGGTTAGCGGTGAGTAGAACTGCCTGAATCCCCCAAGTCTGCCCACTTGAGAGTTATTGGTAGAGATTAGGCCATGAGGTTGGGTGTGGGGGCAATTCAAGCCCATAGGTTCCTCACCTCGCTCTGACCCACAGGGAGTACCTGGAGCCTCTGGACTCAAAGGAGACAAGGTAGGTGACATGCTTCTGGCTCTTCTGTGCCTCACTGAGCTCCTAGAATCCTCTGTCCTCTACTGAGTCCCCTTACTTATTCCTGTTGAACTCTAGGGAGACCCGGGAGCAGGGCCGCCAGGGCCCCGAGGTGAGCGTGGTGAGCCAGGTGTCCGGGTATGTATATGTCACCACAGCCAGGGCTCACCACCCCTCCATTGTAGTCCTTGCCTCAGATTCCCAACCTCTGACTCAGTGGACCTAATGTCATCCATCATTCAGGGTGAAGATGGCCACCCTGGCCAGGAAGGACCTCGTGGACTCATGGTATGTCCTGTCGAGGAGAGCCCAGTGGAGTGACTCATCCCTGCCTGACTGCAGACTGTCCTGGCCCTCTGGTTCTCCTCGCTGGATCTGGTCCTCTTGTCCCCTCTCTAGTCCTGTCTTACTCTCTGTCCCTTGAGCTGCCCTAGTCCTCCACAGACCCGTAACTCATCCTCATTCTGTTTCACACAGGGGCCCCCTGGCAGCCGGGGAGAGCAAGGAGAGAAGGTAAGAGTGTGGGAGGAAGACCCCCGGGGGTGAGTGTGGGTGATGATGGATATTGTAATTAAGATCCAGGCTCCTCCCCCAGCTCCCTGAGATTCACATCCTTCCACCCAACAGGGCGCTGCTGGCGCTGCAGGGCTCAAGGGTGACAAGGTGAGTGTGGTATCAGGGAGGGGTAGAGCAGGAAACTGGGGTGTTCCTGACTCTTCTCATTCCTCCCTGCCCCTCAGGGTGACTCAGCTGTGATTGAGGGACCTCCCGGGCCACGAGGTGCCAAAGGGGATACGGTGAGTGGGTCTGGTTCAGATATGAACTCGGTCTCCATTGGCCATAGGAAAGAATTAGGTGGGACTGGCCCAGGGGACTTGAGAGCTCAGCTTTCCAGAACACGAGGGGTGCCCAGCTCCTGACCCAGGCTCCTGACCCTGATTTCTGACCTCTTGACCTAGGGTGAACGAGGGCCTCGGGGCATAGATGGTGACAAAGGACCTCGAGGAGAAAGTGGGAATCCTGGTGACAAGGTACAAGGGAGAGGGTGGGTTTTCCTCATGGGGTCCTGCAGGCTCTGTGTGTGTGTGTGTGTGTGTGTGTGTGTGCAGGCTGTGTGTGTGTGTGTGCAGGCTGTGTGTGTGTGTGTGTGTGCATCTGTGTGTGTGTGTGTGTGTGTGTGTGCCACAGAGTCAGAGAAGGACAAAGTTTATTTTGCGCTGCAGTGACTCAAAGGTGGAAGAGAGGATAGGGACTGTGGGGAGAGCTGCAGTGGCTCATGGTGAGACCAAGAGGAGGATCTGGCCTACAACTCTATAAGGATACAGCACGGGGCTCTTTGGATGTTAGGGGTGCTCCAATGGTGTCTTAATTCTGTCCTTTCTTCTGGTCACTTCTAAAGGGTTCCAAGGGAGAGCCTGGTGACAAAGGCTCAGCTGGATCAACTGGAGTTCGAGGACTCACAGGACCCAAGGCAAGTTCCACCCCAGGCTTAGTCACTCATGCTCACACCTGCCTTGGGGATTTCTTTTCTTTTCTTTTTTTCTTTTTTGTTTTTATTAGATATTTTCTTTTCTTTTCTTTCTTTCTTTCTTTCTTTCTTTCTTTCTTTCTTTCTTTATTTCTTTCTTTCTTTCTTTCTTTTTTTTTTTGGTTTTTCGAGACAGGGTTTCTCTTTATAGCCCTGGCTGTCTTGGAACTCACTTTGTAGACCAGGCTGGCCTCGAACTCAGAAATCCGGCTGCCTCTGCCTCCCGAGTGCTGGGGTTAAAAGCGTGCACCACCACGCCTGGCTTATTAGATATTTTTATTAATTTACATTTTAAATGCTATCCGGAAAGTCCCCTATACCCTCCTCCCCCACCCCCACCCCCACCCCCGCCCTGCTCCCTTACCCACCCACTCCCACTTCTTGGCCCTGGAGTTCCCCTGTATTGGGGCATATAAAGTTTGCAATACCAAGGGGCCTCTCTTCCTGATGATGGCCGACTAGGCCATCTTCTGCTACATATGCAGCTAGAGACACGAGCTCTGGGGGTTCTG